>JAEMOT010003968.1:25682-117535 GCA_019297695.1 Apostasia ramifera | reverse complement strand
AAAGCATGCTTGCTTAGGATGAGGACAAAAGAAGGGATGCCAAGTAGGATTATTGTGCCCTTAAAACATGCTAAAAAGGACCACCATATCTCAGCAAAAGTACAAAAATTCTGAATAAAAAAATATGAGTTTGGAGAACATCAACTCAATATTTCTCCTTTGGAAAAGGACAAAATAGGAGAAAAAATAAGAGCTTTGTGGACTTTTCATAAATAGAGAAAAAATGATACATCACAAAGCTTTAAGAATATCAGGTAAAGCCTTTTAGCACAGCCAAAAATGATGTAATAATGGTCAAATGAAATTCTGGGCGGACTGGGCGGTTCTGTCCAGGCCCAGCAGAACCAACCGGTCGATTTGGTGAAATTGACCGGTTGCACAGTTTTGGCTTAAAAGGTAAGGAGTTTGAAAGAATTTTTAGGCTACTAAAAGAATGAAATAAGTTAACATTTTAAGCCTACTAATGCAAGTGAAAAGACGGAGAAAACATCTAGGAAAAATGAGTAAAATCTCTTGGCAAACTAACGCGTTTACATTAAGTCCTATGAAGTATAAGAAAAAACAAATGGTGAGTTCTGCTTCACTTGGACTTGAGAATATCCATCTTCTAACGGACGATTAGCCTGTAAAAATATACTTAGAAGAGGATTAGTACTAAACCGAAAGTAATTGTGATTATCAAAATCAATGGGGTTCAACACTTCATGTTGCAGTCTTGGGCATTCAATCGTCTTGGACCTTCGGTCTTTGGGTTTGTGTTTTTCAGTTGTAGTGTTTGGGCTTAGACCTTCAAGCTTTAGGTTTTAGCATTAGGCCTTTGGCCTTTGTACTTTGTGCTTTGAGCTATAAGTTTTGGATTCAGGCTTCAGGCTTTGGGCTTTGGGCATTGAGCTTTGAGTCTAGGCCTTCGATGTTTAGGCTTAGAGCGTTGAATGTCGAGTTTGGGCATTCAGGCTTTAAGATTTAAGCATCAGGCTTCAGAGCTAAGGCGTTGGCCTTCAAACTTTGGGCTTTTTGGGCATGGACCATTGAGGCTTGGTATTGCATTTTTGATCTTCAGGCTTTGGGTTTCAGGCATCAAGCTTGGGCCTTCGGTCATCGGGATTTGTGCTTAGCACTTCAAGTTTTAAGCTTTTGGCATAGGACTTTGGGCTTTAGGCATGACCTTTTGGGCTTAAGCTTTGGACTTCGGGCTACATCATCAAGGTTGAACATGGTTCAAGCATCAAGCCTAGGCTTTCAGGATTCGAGATTCAAGCATGGGCTTTTGCAGTTTGGGCTTCAAATTTTAGGCTTGGGCATTTGGGCATTGGACTTAGAGTTTGAAGCTTTGGCATTTGAGCTTCGGGCTTCGGGTATAGTCTTTCAGTATTTGGAGTTCAGGCTTCGGGGTTCAGCCTTTGAACTTTGGGCTTTAGGATTCAAGCTTAGGTTTTCATTCATTCGGCTTCGGTTTTCCGGCTTAGGCTTTTGGGCATCAGGCTTTGGGCTTATAAATTCAAGTTTGGGGGTTCAAGCTTTCATCTTCAGTCTTTCGGGCTCGGTATTGGGTCTTTGACTCTTTGAACTTGAGCTTTTGGCCTTCAGGCTTCTAGCTTTGGGCTTAAGCATTCATGCTTTAGACATGAGCCTTCGAGTACGATTCATTGCATAATAAGTTATTTTAACTGAATACAAGCAATTGTGTGAGTATTCAATTAGTTTTTAATGTATTTGAAGAGAATATATGCAATTTGACTTTAATCTTGTCTGTATGAAGGTTTTTTAACATAATACTCTGATTACATACCTAATATTTGCTATAACAATGTGTTTCAGTCGAAAAATAAAATATGGTGATCTATTAGGGATATTCGATTGTGTTTTAATGTAATACCTATAATTATATATTTTTTGTTAGTATATCGATCAATTTTAAGAGAATAGGCACTTTTAGGGACTAATTTATGATATATCAATGTAGTTAGGTTGAATAGTGGTGTTTTTGCGGCAATTCATTATATTACGTTTAATTCAAGTGGAGTACAAGCATTTAGAGTATGATTCATTGCATAATACGCTATTTTAACTGAATATAAGCAATTGTGTGAGTATTCAATTAGTTTTTATTATATTTAAAGAAAATATATGCAATTTGACTTTAATCTTATTTATATGAAAGTTTTTTAACAAAATACTCTGATTACACACCTAATATTTGCTATATTGATGTATTTCAATTGCAAATTAATATTTAGCGATCTATTAGGGATATTTGATTACATTTTAATGTAATACCTATAATTACGCATCTATTTATCAGTATATCGAGTAATTTTAAGAGAATAAGCTCTTTTAGGATCTGATTTATGATATATCAATGAATTTGAGTTAAATAGTGATGTTTTTGCAGCTATTTATTGCATTACGTTGAATTCAGGTGGAGTACAAGCATTTAAAGTACGATTCATTGAATAATAAGTTATTTTAACTAAATACAAGAAATTCTGTGAGCATTCAATTAATTTTTATTGTATTTGAAGAAAAATATGCAATTTGACTTTAATCTTGTCTATATGAAGATTTTTTAACATAATACTCTGATTACACACCTAATGTTTGCTATATTATTGTATTTCAGTCGAAGAATGATATGTGGCAATCTATTAGAGATATTTGATTGCATTTTAATATAATACCTATAATTATAAATTTTTTTGTTAGTATATCAATCAATTTTAAGGGAATAGGCTCTTTCAGGGACTGATTTATAATATATCAATGCAGTTGAGTTGAATAGTGATGTTTTTGCGGCTATTCATTGCATTATGTTGAATTCAAGTGGAGTACAAGCATTTAGAGTATGATTTATTGTATAATAAGTTATTTTAACTGAATACAAGCAATTGTGTGAGTATTCAATTTATTTTTAATATATTTAAAGAGAATATATATAATTTGACTTTAATCTTATCTATATGATGGTTCTTTAACATAATACTCTGATTACACACCTAATATTTGCTATATTGACATATTTCAATCGAAAATTGATATTTGGCGAACTATTAGGGATATTGGATTGCGTTTTAATATAATACATATAATTACACATCCTTAAGAGAATAGGTTCTTTTAGGGTCTGATTTATGACATATCAATGAATTTGAGTTGAATAGTGATATTTTTCAAGCTATTCATTGCATTACGTTAAATTCAAGTAGAGTACAAGCATTTAGAGTATGATTCATTGCATAATAAGTTATTTTAACTGAATACAAGCAATTGTGTGAGTGTTCAATTAATTTTTATTGTATTTAAAGAGAATATAGGTAATTTAACTTTAATCTTGTCTATATAAAGTTTTTTTTTAATATAATACTCTGATTACACATCTAATGTTTGCTATATTGATGTATTTCCTTCTAAAATTGATATTTGGCGATCTATTAGGAATGTAATGTAATACCTATAATTATACATCTATTTGTCAGTATACGTATCAATGTTAAGAGAATAGGCTCTTTTAGGATTGAATAGTATTTTGAATAGTGATATTTTTGCAGCTATTCATTTTATTACGTTGAATTCAAGTGAAGTACAAGCATTTAGAGTATGATTCATTGCATATTAAGTTTTTTTAACTGAATACAAGCAATTGTGTGAGTATTCAATTAGTTTTTATTTTATTTAAAGAGAATATATGCAATTTGACTTTAATTGTATCTATATGAAGGTTTTTTAACATAATACTCTAATTATACACATAACGTTTGCTATATTGGTGTATTTTAATCAAACAATAATATTTGGCGATCTATTAGGGACATTTGATTGTATTTTATAGTAATACATATAATTACACATCGATTTCTCAGTATATCGATCAATTTTAAAAGAATAAACTCTTTTAGAGACTGATTTATGACATATCAATGAATTTGAGTTGAATAGTGATGTTTTTGCAGTTAGTCATTGCATTAGTTTGAATTCAAGTGGGGTACGAGCATTTAGTGTACGATTCATTTCATAATAAGTTATTTTAACTGAATAAAAGCAATTGTGTGAGTATTTAATTAGTTTTAAATGTATTTGAAGAGAATATATGTAATTTGACTTTAATATTGTCGATATAATGGTTTTTAACATAATACGCTGATTACACACCTAATGTTTGCTATATTTACATATTTCAATCGAAAATTGATATTTGGCGACCTATTAGGGACATTTGATTGCGTTTTAATGTAATACCTATAATTACACATTTATTTGTGAGTATATTGATCAATTTTAGGAGAATATGCTCTTTTAGGGTCTGATTTATGACATATCAATGAATTTGAGTTGAATAGTGATATTTTTGCAGCTATTCATTGCATTACGTTGAATTCAAGTAGAGCACAAGCATTTTGTATACGATTCATTGCATAATAAGTTATTTTAACTGAATACAAGCAATTGTGTGAGTATTCAATTAGTTTTTATTATATTTTAAGAGAATATATGCAACTTGACTTTAATCTTGTCTATATGAAGGTTTTTTAACATAATAGTCTGATTACACACTTAATATTTGCTATATTATTGTATTTCACTCGAAAAATAATATGTGGCGACATATTAGGGACATTTAATTTCTTTTTAGTATACTACCTACAATTAAATATCTTTTTATTAGTATATCAATTAACTTTAAGAGAGTAGACTCTTTTAGGGACTGATTTATGATATACCAATGCAGTTAAGTTGAATAGTGATATTTTTGCGGCTATTCATTGCATTACGTTGAATTCAAGTGAAGTACAAGCATTTAGAGTATGATTCATTGCATAATAAGTTATTTTAACTGAATACAAGTAATTATGTGAGTATTCAATTAGTTTTTAATGTATTTAATGAGAATATATGCAATTTGACTTTAATCTTGTTTGTATGAAGGTTTTTAACATAATACTCTGATTACATACCTAATATTTGCCATATTGATGTATTTCAATCTAAAATTGATATTTGGCGATCAATTAGGGATATTTGATTGTATTTTAATGTAATACCTATAATTACACATCTATTTGCATTTTAGGGTCTGATTTATGACATATCAATGAATTTTAGTTGAATAGTGATATTTTTGCAACTATTCATTGCATTATGTTAAATTCAAGTAGAGTATAAGTATTTAACGGAACACAAGCAATTGTGTGAGTATTTAATATGTTTTTATTGTATTTTAAAAGAATATATGCAATTTGACATTAATCTTGTCTATATGAAGGTTTTTAACAGAATACTCTGATTACACACCTAATGTTTGCTATATTATTGTAATTTAGTCGAAAAATGATATGTGGCGATCTATCAGGGACATTTGATTGCGTTTTAATGTAATACCTATAATTATACATCTTTTTGTTAGTATGTCGATCAATTTTAAGAGAATAGGCTTTTTTAGGGATTAATTTAAGACATATCAATGCAGTTGAGTTGAATAGTGATATTTTTGCGGCTTTTCATTGCATTACATTGAATTCAAGAGGAGTACAAGCATTTAGAGTACGATACATTACAGAATAAGTTATTTTAACTGAATACAAGCAATTATGTGAGTATACAATTAGTTTTTAATGTATTTGAAGAGAATTTATGCAATTAGATTTTAAACTTGTGTATATGAAGGTTTTTTAACATAATACTCTGATTACAAACTTAAAGTTTGCTACAATTACGCATCTATTTGACAGTATATCGATTAATTTTAAGAGAATAGACTCTTTTAGGGTCTGATTTATGACATACCAATAAATTTGAGTTTAATAGTGAATTTTTTGCAGCTATTCATTGCATTACATTGAATTCAAGTAGAGTACAAGCATTTAGAGTATGATTCATTGCATAATAAGTAATTTTAACTGAATACAAGCAATTGTGTAAGTATTCAATTAGTTTTTGTTGTGTTTGAAGAGAATATATACAATTTGACTTTAATCTTGTTTACATGAAGATTTTTAACATAATACTCTGATTACACACCTAATGTTTGCCATATTATTGTATTTTAGTCAAAAAATGATATGTGGCAATCTATTAGGGACATTTGATTGCGTTTTAATGTAATACCTAAATTACACATATTTTTGTTAGTATATCAATCAATTTTAAGAGAATAGGCTCTATAAGGGACTGATTCATGGTATATCAGGGAATTTGAGTTGAATAGTGATGTTTTTGCAGCTATTAATTGAATTACGTTATATTCAAGTGGAGTACAAGCATTTAGAGTACGATTCATTATATAATAAGTTATTTTAACTGAATACAAACAATTATGTGGGTATTCAATTAGTTTTTATTGCATTTAAAGAGCATATATGCAATTTGACTTTAATCTTAACTATATGAAGGTTTTTTAACATAATACTCTGATTACACACCTAATATTTGCTATATTGATGTATTTCAGTCAAACAATGATATGTGACGATCTATTAGGGACATTTGATTGTATTTTAATGTAATACCTACAATTATACATCTTTTTATTAGTATATCGATCAATTTTAAGAGAATATGCTCTTCTAGGGACTGATTTATGACATATCAATGCAGTTGAGTTGAATAATATTATTTTTGCGGCTATTCATTGCATTACGTTGAATTCAAGTGGAGTACAACCATTTAGAGTACGATTCATTACATAATAAGTAATTTTAACTTAATATAAGTAATTGTGTGAGTATTCAATTAGTTTTTAATGTATTTGAAGAGAATATAAGCAATTTGACTTTAATCTTATCTATATGAAGGTTTTTTAACATGATACTCTGATTACACACGTAATGTTTACTATATTGATGTATTTCAAATGAAAATTTATATTTGGCGACCTATTAGGGATATTTGATTGCGTTTTAATGTAATACCTATAATCTCAAATCTATTTCTCAGTATATCGATCAATTTTAAGAGAATGAGCTCTTTTAGGGTCTAATTTATGACAAATCAATTAATTTGAGATGTTTTTGCAGCTATTCATTGAATTATGTTGAATTCAAGTAGAATACAAGCATTTAGAGTACGATTCATTTCATAATTTGTTATTTTAACAGAATACAAGTAATTGTGAGAGTATTCAATTAGTTTTTATTATATTCGAAGAGAATATTTGCAATTTGATTTTGATTTTGTCTATATGAAGGTTTTTTAACATAATACTCTGATTACAAACCTAATGTTTGCTATACTGATGTATTTCAATTGAAAATTAATATTTGGCGATGTATTAGGGATATTTAATTGCGTTTTAATGTAATACCTATAATTTTACATCTATTTGTCAGTATGTCGATCAATTTTAAGAGAATAGGCTCTTTTAGGATCTGATTTATGATATATCAATGAAATTTAGTTGAATAGTGATAATTTGGCAGCTATTCATTGAATTACGTTGAATTCAAATAGAGTACAAGCATTTAGAGTACGATTCATTGCATAACATGTTATTTTAACTGAATACAAGCAATTATGAGAGTATTCAATTAGTTTTTATTATAATCAAAGAGAATATTTGTAATTTGACTTTGATATTGTCTATATGACGGTTGTTTAATATAATACTCTGATTACAAACCTAATATTTGCTATATTAACATATTTCTATCGAAAATTGATATTTGGTGATCTTTTAGGGACATTTGATTGCGTTTTAATGTAATACCTATAATTACACATCTATTTGTCAGTATATCGATCACTTTTAAGAGAATAAGCTCTTTTAGGGTCTGATTTATGACATATCAATGAATTTGAGTTGAATAGTGATGTTTTTGCAGCTATACATTGCATTATGTTGAATGCAATTGGAGTTCAAGCATTTAGAGTATGATTCATTGCATAATAAGTTATTTTAACTGAATAAAAGCAATTGTGTGTGTATTCAATTAGTTTTTAATTTATTTGAAGAGAATATATGCAATTTGACTTTAATCTTTTCTGTATGAATATTTTTTAACATAATACTTTGATTACACACCTAATGTTTGCTATATTGACGTATTTCAATTGAAAATTGATATATGACGATCTATCAGGGACATTTGATTGCATTTTAATGTAATACCTATAATTACACATCTATTTGTCAGTATATCGATTAATTTTAAGTGAATCGGCTCTTTTAGGGTCTCCTTTATGACATATCAATGAATTTGAGTTAAATAGTAATATTTTTGCAGCTATTCATTGAATTACGTTGAATTCAAGTGGAGTACAAGCATTTAGAGTACGATTCATTGCATAATAAGTTATTTTAACTGAATACAAGCAATTTTGTGAGTATTCAATTAGATTTTATTATATTTGAAAAGCATATATGCAATTTGACTTTAATCTTGTCTATATGAACATTTTTTAACATAATACTCTGATTACACACCTAATGTTTGTTATATTGACGTATTTCAATCGAAAATTGATATTTGGAGATCTATTTGGGACATTTGATTGCGTTTTAATGTAACACCTACAATTATTCATCTTTTTGTTAGTATATCGATCAATATTAAGAGAATGGGCACTTTTAGGGACTGATTTACATATTAAAGAATTTGAGTTAAATAGTGATGATTTTGCAGCTATTCATTGCATTATGTTGAATTCAAGTGGTGTACAAGTATTTAGAGTACGATTCATTGCATAATATGTTATTTTAACTGAATATAAGCAATTGTGTGAGTATTCAATTAGTGTTTATTATATTTGAAGAGAATATATGCAATTTGATATTAATCTAGTCTATATGAAGGTTTTTTAACTTAATACTCTGATTACAAACCTAATATTTTCTATATTGATGTATTTCAATCGAAAATTCAATTTTGCGATCTATTAGGGACATTTGATTGCGTTTTAATGTAATACCTATAATTACACATCTTTTTGTCAGTATATTGATCAATTTTAAGAGAATAGGCTCTTTTAGGGTCTTATTTATGACATGTCAATGAATATGAGTTGAATAGTGATGTTTTTGCAGCTATTCATTGCATTACGTGGAATACAAGTGGAGTACAAGCATTTAGTTTACGATTCATTACATAATAAGTTATTTTAACTGAATACAAGCAATTGTGTGAGTATTCAATTAGTTGTTGTTGTATTTGAAGAGACTATATGTAATTTGACTTTAATCTTATCTATATGAAGGTTTTTTAACATAATACTCTGATTACACTCCTAATGTTTGCCATATTGATGTATTTCAAAAAAAAATTAATATTTGGCGATCTGTTAGGATTATTTGATTGCGTTTCATTGTAATAACTACAATTACACATATTTATCAGTATATCGGTTAATTTTAAGAGAATAGGCTCTTTTAGGATCTGATTTATGATATATCAAGGAATTTGAAATGTTTTAACAGTTATTCTTTGCATTACGTTGAATTAAAGAGGAGTACAAGTATTTAGAGTACGATTCATTACATAATAAGTTATTTTAACTGAATACAAGCAATTGTGTGAGTATTCAGTTAGTGTTTATTGTATTTGAAGAGTATATATTCAATTTGACTTTAATCTTGTCTATATGAAGGTTTTTTTAACATAATACTCTGATTACACACCTAATGTTTGCTATGTTGATGTATTTCAACCGAAAATTGATATTTGGATATCTATTAGGATTATTTGAATGAGTTTCAATATATTACCTGTAATTACACATGAATTTATGAGTATATTGATTAAATTTAAGAGAATAGGCTCTTTTAGTGTCAGATTTATGATATATCAACGATTTTGAGTTAAATAGTGATGTTTTTGCTACTATTTATTGCATTACATTGAATTCGAGTGGAGTACAAGTATTTAGGGTATGATTCGTTGTATAATAAATTATTTTAACTGAATACAAGCAATTGTGTGATCGTTCAATTAGTTTTTTTGTATTTGAAGAGAATATATGCACTTTAACTTTAATCTAGTCTATATGAAGGTTTTTTAACTTTATACTGTGATTACAAACCTAATGTTTGCTATATTGATGTATTTCAATTGAAAATTAATACTTGGCGATCTATTAAGAACATTTGATTGCGTTTTAATGTAATACCTATAATTACACATATATTTGTCGGTATATTGATCAATTGTAAGAGAATAGGCTCTTTTAGAGTCTGATTTATGACATCCATGAATTTGAGTTGAATAGTGAAGTTTTTGCAGCTATTCATTACATTACGTTGAATTCAAGTGGAGTACAAGCATTTAGTGTATGATTCAATGCATAATAAGTTATTTTAACAGAATAAAAGCAATTGTGTGAGTATTCAATTACTTTTTAAGTTATTTGAAGAGAATATATGCAATTTGACATTAATCCAGTATATACGAAGGTTTTTTAACATAATACTCTGATTACAAACCTAATGTTTGCTATATTGATGTATTTCGGCGATCTATTAGGGACATTTTATTGCGTTTTAATGTAATACCTATAATTACACTTTTATTTGTGAGTATATCGATCAATTTTAGGAGAATATGCTCTTTTAGGGCCTGATTTATGATATATCAATGAATTTGAGTTGAATTGTGATGTTTTTACAGCTATTCATTGCATTGCGTTGAATTCAAATGGAGTACAAGCATTTAGTGTACGATTCGTTGCATAACAAGTTATTTTAACAGAATACAAGCAATTGTGTGAGTATTCAATTAATTGTTGTATTTGAAGAGACTATATGCAATTTGACTTTAATCTTATCTATATGAAGGTTTTTTAACATAATACTCTGATTACACTCCTAATGTTTGCAATATTGATGTATTTCAAATAAAAATTGATATTTGGCGATCTATTAGGATTATTTGATTGCGTTTTATTGTAATAGCTACAATTACACATATATTTATCAGTATATCGATTAATTTTAAGAGAATAGGCTTTTTTAGGGTCTGATTTATGATATATTAAGGAATTTTAGTTAAATAGTGATGTTTTTACAGTTATTCATTGCATTACGTTGAATTAAAGAGGAGTACAAGTATTTAGAGTACGATTCATTACATAATAAGTTATTTTAACTGAATACAAGCAATTGTGTTAGTATTTAATTAGTGTTTATTGTATTTGAAGAGTATATATTCAATTTGACTTTAATCTTGTCTATATGAAGGTTTTTTAACATAATACATGAAGGTTTTTTAACATAATACTCTGATTACACACCTAATATTTGCTATGTTGATGTATTTCAACCGAAAATTGATATTTGGATATCTATTAGGATTATTTGAATGAGTTTTAATGTATTACCTATAATTACACCTCAATTTATGAGTGTATTGATTAAATTTAAGAGAATAGGCTATTTTATTGTCTGATTTATGATATATCAATGATTTTGAGTTAAATAGTGATATTTTTGTTGCAATTCATTGTGTTACGTCGAATTCAAGTGGAGTACAAGTATTTAGAGTATGATTAGTTGCATAATAAGTTATTTTAAATGAATACAAGCAATTGTGTGAGCTTTCATTTAGTTTTTTTGTATTTGAAGAGAATATATATACAATTTGACTTTAATCTAGTCTATATGAAGGTTTTTTAACTTAATACGGTGATTACAAACCTAATGTTTGCTATATTGATGTATTTCAATTGAAAATTAATATTTGGCGATCTATTAGGGACATTTGATTGTGTTTTAATGTAATACCTATAATTACACATCTATTTATCGGTATATTGATTAATTGTAAGAGAATAGGCTCTTTTAGAGTCTGATTTATGACATATCAATGAATTGGAATTGAATAGTGATGTTTTTGCAGCTATTCGTTTCATTACGTTGAATTCAAGTGGAGTACAAGCATTTAGAGTATGATTCATTGTGTGAGTATTCAATTACTTTTTAATGTATTTGAAGAGAATATAAGCAATTTGACATTAATCTTGTCTATATGAAGGTTTTTTAACATAATACTCTGATTACAAACCTAATGTTTGTTATATTGACATATTTCAATCGAAAATTAATATTTGGCGATCTATTAGGGATATTTTATTATATTTTAATGTAATATTTATAATTACACATCTATTTATTAGTATATCTATCAAATTTAAGAAAATAGGCTATTTTAGGGTCTGATTTATGACACATCAATGAACTTGAGTTGAATAGTGAATTTTTTGTAGCTATTCATTTAATTACGTTGAATTAAAGTGGAGTACAAGCATTTAGAGTACGATTCATTACATAATAAGTTATTTTGACTGAATACAAGCAATTATGTGAGTATTCAATTAGTTTTTATTATATTTGAATAGCATATTTGCAATTTGACTTTAATCTTGTCTATATGAAGGTTTTTTTAATGTAATACTCTGATTACAAACCTAATAATTGCTATATTGATGTATTTCAATTGCAAATTGATATCTGGCGATCTATTAGGGACATTTGATTGCGTTTTAATGTAATACCTATAATTACACTTTTATTTGTGAGTATATCGATCAATTCTAGGAGAATCTGCTCTTTTAGAGCCTGTTTTTTGACATATCAATGAATTTGAGTTGAATAGTGATATTTTTGCAGCTATTACGTTGAATTCAAGTGGAGTACAAGAATTTAGTATACAATTCATTGCATAAGAAGTTATTTTAGCTGAATACAAGTAATTGTGTAAGTATTCAATTAGTTTTATCGTGTATTTGAAGAGAATATATGCAATTTGACTTTAATCTTATCTATATAAAAGTTTTTTAACATAATACTCTGAATACATAACTAATATTTGCTATATTGATGTATTTCAAACAAATTACACATCTATTTATCAGTACATCAGAAAATTTTAAGAGAATTAGCTCTTTTAGGGTCTGATTTGTGACATATCAAGGAATTTGAGTTGAATAGTGATGCTTTTGCAGTTATTCTTTGCATTACATTGAATTAAAGAGGAGTACAAGTATTTAGAGTACGATTCATTGCATAATAAGTTATTTTAACTGAATACAAGCAATTGTGTAAGTATTCAATTAGTTTTTTTTGTATTTGAAGAAAATATATGCAATTTGACTTTAATCTAGTCTATATGAGGGTTTTTTAACTTAATACTGTGATTACAAACCGAATGTTTGCTATATTGTTGTATTTTAATCGAAAATTGATATTTGGCGATCTATTAGGGATATTTGATTGCGTTTTAATGTAATACCTGTAATTAGACATCTATTTGTCGGTATAATGTTCAATTGTAATAGAATAGGCTCTTTTTAGATTCTGATTTATGATATACCAATGAATTTGAGTTGAATAGTGATGTTTTTGCAGCTATTCATTGCATTACGTTGAATTCAGGTGGAGTACAAGCATTTAGTGTACGATTCATTGCATAACAAGTTATTTTAACTGAATACAAGCAATTGTGTGAGTATTCAATTAATTTTTATTGTATTTGAAGAGAATATATGCAATTTGACTTTAACCTTATCTATATGAAAGTTTTTTAACATAATACTCTGATTACATAACTAATATTTGCTATATTGATGCATTTCAAACGAAAATTAATATTTGGTAATCTATTAGGATTATTTGATTGTGTTTTAATGTAATAGCTATAATTACACATCTATTTATCAGTATATCGGTTAATTTTAAGAGAATAGGCTCTTTTAGGGTCTGATTTATGACATATCTAGAATTTGAGTTGAATAGTGACGTTTTGGTAGCTATTCATTGCATTAAGTTGAATTCGAGTGGAGTACAAGTATTTAGAGTACGATTCATTGTATAATAAGTTATTTTAACAGAATACAAGCAATTGTGTGAGTATTTAATTAGTGATTATTGTATTTGAAGAGAATATATGCAATTTGACTTTAATCTTGTCTATAAGAAGGTTTTTTAACATAATACTCCGATTACACCCCTAATATTTGCTATATTGATGCATTTCAAACGAAAATTAATATTTGGTAATCTATTAGGATTATTTGATTGTGTTTTAATGTAATAGCTATAATTACACATCTATTTATCAGTATACCGGTTAATTTTAAGAGAATAGGCTCTTTTAGGGTCTGATTTATGACATATCTAGAATTTGAGTTGAATAGTGATGCTTTTGCAGTTATTCTTTGCATTACCTTGAGTTGAATAGTGATGTTTTTGCAGCTATTCATTGAATTACGTTGAATTAAAGTGGAGTACAAGCATTTAGAGTACGATTCATTGCATAATAAATTATTTTGATTGAATACAAGCAATTAATTGAGTATTCAATTAGTTTTTATTATATTTGAATAGCATATTTGCCATTAATCTTGTCTATATGAAGGTTTTTTAACGTAATACTCTGATTACAAACCTAATATTTTCTATATTGATGTATTTCAATTGCAAATTGATATTTGGCGATCTATTAGGGACATTTAATTGCTTTTTAATGTAATACCTATAATTACACTTTTATTTGTGAGTATATCGATCACTTTTAGGAGAATATGCTCTTTTAGGGCCTGATTTATGACATATCAATGAATTTGAGTTGAATAGTGATGTTTTTGCAGCTATTCATTGCATTACGTTGAATTCAAGTGGAGTACAAGCATTTAGTATACGATTCATTGCATAACAAGTTATTTTAACTGAATACAAGTAATTGTGTGAGTATTCAATTAGTTTTATCGTATTTGAAGAGAATATATGCAATTTGACTTTAATCTTATCTATATGAAAGTTTTTTTAACATAATACTCTGATTACATAACTAATGTTTCTATATTGATGTATTTCAAACAAATTACACATCTATTTATCAGTACATCGGTTAATTTTAAGAGAATAGGCTCTTTTAGGGTCTGATTTGTGACATATCAAAGAATTTGAGTTGAATAGTGATGCTTTTGCAGTTATTCTTTGCATTACATTGAATTAAAAAGGAGTACAAGTATTTAGAGTATGATTTATTGCATAATAAGTTATTTTAATAGAATACAAGCAATTATGTGAGTATTTAATTAGTGTTTATTGTATTTGAAGAGAATATATGCAATTTGACATTAATCTAGTCTATATGAAGGTTTTATTAACTTAATACTCCGATTACAAACCTAATATTTACTATATTGATGTATTTCAATCGAAAATTGATATTTGACGACTTGTTAGGGATATTTGAATGTGTTTTAATGTAATACGTATAATTACACATCTATATATCAGTATATCGATTAAGTTTAAGAGAATAGGCTCTTTTAGGATCTGATTTATGACATATCAATGAATTTGAATTAAATAGTGATGTTTTTGCAACTATTCATTGCATTAAGTTGAATTCGAGTGGAGTACAAGTATTTAGAGTACGATTCATTGTATAATAAGTTATTTTAACAGAATACAAGCAATTGTGTGAGTATTTAATTAGTGATTATTGTATTTGAAGAGAATATATGCAATTTGACTTTAATCTTGTCTATAAGAAGGTTTTTTAACATAATACTCCGATTACACACCTAATATTTGCTATATTGATGTATTTTAATCGAAAATTGATATTTGGAGATCTATTAGGATTATTTGAATGCGTTTTAACGTAATACGTATAATTACATATCTATTTATTAATATATCGATTAATTTTAAAAGAATAGGCTCTTTTAGGGTCTTATTTATGATATATCAATAAATTTGAGATGAATAGTGAAGTTTTTGCAGCTATTCATTACATTACGTTGAATTCAAGTGGAGTACAAACATTTAGAGTATAATTCATTGCATAATAAGTAATTTTAACTGAATAAAAGCAATTGTTTGAGTATTCAATTCGTTTTTAATGTATTTGAAGAGAATATTTGTAATTTGACATTAATCTTGTCTATATGAATATTTTTTAACATAATACTCTGATACAAACCTAATATTTGCTATATTGACATATTTCAATCGAAAATTAATATTTGGCGATCTATTAGGTATACTTTATTATATTTTAATATAATAATTATAATTACAAATCTATTTGTCAGTATATCTATCAATTTTTAGAAAATAGGCTATTTTAGGGTCTGATTTATGACATATCCTTGAACTTGAGTTGAATAGTGATGTTTTTGCAGCTATTCATTGAATTACGTTGAATTAAAGTGGAGTACAAGCATTTAGAGTACGATTCATTGCATAACAAGTTATTTTAACTGAATACAAGCAATTGTGTGAGTATTCAATTAGTTTTATCGTATTTGAAGAGAATATATGCAATTTGACTTTAATCTTATCTATATGAAAGTTTTTTAACATAATACTCTGATTACATAACTAATATTTGCTATATTGATGTATTTCAAATAAATTACACATCTATTTATCAGTACATCGGTTAATTTTAAGAGAATAGGCTTTTTTAGGGTCTGATTTGTGACATATCAAGGAATTTGAGTTGAATAGTGATGCTTTTGCAGTTATTCTTTGCATTACGTTGAATTAAAGAGGAGTACAAGTATTTAGAGTACGATTCATTGCATAATAAGTTATTTTTACTGAATACAAGCAATTGTGTGAGTATTTAATTTGTGTTTATTGTATTTGAAGAGAATATATGCAATTTGACTTTAATCTTGTCTATAAGAAGGTTTTTTAACATAATACTCCGATTACACACCTAATATTTGCTATATTGATGTATTTCAATCGAAAATTGATATTTGACGACCTTTTAGGGATATTTAAATGTGTTTTAATGTAATACGTATAATTACACATCTATTTATCAGTATATCGATTAAGTTTAAGAGAATAGGCTCTTTTAGGATCTGATTTATGACATATCAATGAATTTGAATTAAATAGTGATGTTTTTTCAACTATTCATTGCATTACGTTGAATTCAAGTGGAGTACAAGTATTTAGAGTTCGATTCATTGCATAATAAGTTATTTTAACTGAATACAAGAAATTGTGTAAGTATTCAATTAGTGTTTTTTGTATTTGAAGAGAATATATGCAATTTGACTTTAATCTAGTCTATATGAGGGTTTTTTAACTTAATACTGTGATTACAAACCGAATTTTTGCTATATTGATGTATTTTAATCGAAAATTGATATTTGGCGATCTATTTGGGACATTTGATTGCGTTTTAATGTAATACCTGTAATTACAAATCTTTTTGTCAGTATATTGATCAATTTTAAGAGAATAGGCTCTTTTAGGGTCTCATTTATGACATATCAATGAATTTGAGTTAAATAGTGATGCTTTTGCAAGTATTCATTGCATTACGTTGAATTCAAGTGGAGTACAAGCATTTAGTGTACGATTTATTACATAATAAGTTATTTTAACTGAATACAAGTAATTGTGTGAGTATTCAATTAGTTGTTGTATTTGAAGAGACTACATGCAATTTGACTTTAATCTTATCTATATGTAGATTTTTTAACATAATACTCTGATTACACTCCTAATGTTTGCTATATTGATGTATTTAAATGAAAATTGATATTTGGCGATCTATTAGGATTATTTGATTGTGTTTTATTGTAATAGCTATAATTACACATATATTTATCAGTATATCGGTTAATTTTAAGAGAATAGGCTCTTTTAGGGTCTGATTTATGATATATCAAGAAATTTGAGTTGAATAGTGATATTTTTATAGTTATTCATTGCATTACGTTGAATTAAAGTGGAGTACAAGTATTTAGAGTACGATTCATTACATAATAAGTTATTTTAACTGAATACAAGCAATTGTGTTAGTATTCAATTAGTGTTTATTGTATTTGAAGAGTATATATTCAATTTGACCTTAATCTTGTCTATATGAAGTTTTTTAACATAATACTCTGATTACACACCTAATATTTGCTATGTTGATGTATTTCAACCGAAAATTAATATTTGGATATCTATTAGGATTATTTGAATGAGTTTCAATGTATTACCTATAATTACACATCAATTTATGAGTATATTAATTAAATTTAAGAAAATAGGCTCTTTTAGTGTCTGATTTATGATATTTCAATGATTTTGAGTTAAATAGTGATATTTTTGCTGCTATTCATTGCATTACTTTGAATTCTAGTGGAGTACAAGTATTTAGAGTATGATTCTTGCATAATAAGTTATTTTAACTGAATACAAGCAATTGTGTGAGCCTTCAATTAGTTTTTTTGTATTTGAAGAGAATATATGCAATTTGACATTAATTTAGTCTATATGAATGTTTTTTAACTTAATACTGTGATTACAAACCTAATGTTTGCTATATTGATGTATTTCAATTAAAAATTAATATTTAGAGATCTATTTGGAACATTTGATTGCGTTTTAATGTAATACCTATAATTACACATCTATTTGTCAGTATATTGATCAATTGTAAGAGAATAGGCTCTTTTAGAGTCTGATTTATGACACATCCATGAATTGGAGTTGAATAGTGATGTTTTTGCAACTATTTGTTTCATTACGTTGAATTCAAGTGGAGTACAAGGATTTAGAGTATGATTCATTGCATATTAAGTTATTTTAACTAAATAAAAGCAATTGTATGAGTATTCAATTATTTTTTAATGTATTTGAATAGAATATAAGCAATTTGACTTTAATCTTGTCTATATGAAGGTTTTTTAACGTAATACTCTGATTACAAACCTAATAATTGCTATATTGACATATTTCAATCGAAAATTAATATTTGGCGATCTATTAGTTATATTTTATTATATTTTAATGTAATACTTATAATTACACATCTATTTGTTAGTATATCTGTCAATTTTAAGAAAATAGGCTCTTTTAGGGTCTGATTTATGACATATCAATGAACTTGAGTTGAATAGTGATGTTTTTGCAGCTATTCATTGAATTACGTTGACTTCAAGTGGAATACAAGCATTTAGATTCGTTGCATAATAAGTTATTTTAACTAAATACAAGCAATTATGTGAGTATTCAATTAATTTTTATTGTATTTGAAGAGCATATATGCAATTTGACTTTAATCTTATCTATATAAAGGTTTTTTAACGTAATACTCTGATTACAAACCTAATATTTGTTATATTGATGTATTTCAATCGCAAATTGATATTTGGCGATCTATTAGGGACATTTGATTGCTTTTTAATGTAATACCTATAATTACACTTTTATTTGTGAGTATATCGATCAATTTTAGGAGAATATGCTCTTTTAGGGCTTGATTTATGACATCAATGAATTTGAGTTGAATAGTGATGTTTTTGTAGCTATTCATTGCATTACGTTGAATTCAAGTGGAGTACAAGCATTTAGTATACGATTCATTGCATAACAAGTTATTTTAACTGAATACAAGTAATTGTGTGAGTATTCAATTAGTTTTATTGTATTTTAAGAGAATATATGCAATTTGACTTTAATCTTATCTATATGAAAGTTTTTTAATATAATACTCTGATTACATTACTAATGTTTGCTATATTGATGTTTTTCAAATAAATTACACCTCTATTTATCAGTACATCGGTTAATTTTAAGAGAATAGGCCCTTTTAGGGTCTGATTTGTGACATATCAAGGAATTTGTGTTGAATAGTGACGCTTTTGCAGTTATTCTTTGCATTACGTTGAATTAAAGAGGAGTACAAGTATTTAGAGTACGATTTATTGCGTAATAAGTTATTTTAACTGAATACAAGCAATTGTGTAAGTATTTAATTAGTGTTTATTGTATTTGAAGAGAATATATGTAATTTGACATTAATCTAGTCTATATGAAGGTTTTATTAATTTAATACTGCGATTACAAACCTAATATTTGCTATATTGATATATTTCAATCGAAAATTAATATTTGGCGAACTATTAGGGTTATTTGAATGTGTTTTAATGTAATACGTATAATTACACATCTATTTATCAGTATATCATTTAAGTTTAAGAGAATATGCTCTTTTGGGGTCTGATTTATGACATATCAATGAATTTGAGTTAAATAGTGATGTTTTTGCATCTATTCATTGCATTACGTTGAATTCAAGTGGAGTACAAGTATTTAGAGTACAATTCATTGTATAATAAATTATTTTAACTGAATACAAGCAATTGTGTAAGTATTCAATTAGTTTTTTTTGTATTTGAAGAGAATATATACAATTTGACTTTAATCTAGTCTATATGAGGGTTTTTTAACTTAATACTGTGATTACAACCGAATATTTGCTATATTGATGTATTTTAATCGAAAATTGATATTTGACGATCTATTAGGGATATTTGATTGCGTTTTAATGTAATACCTGTAATTAGACATCTATTTATCGGTATATTGTTCAATTGTAATAGAATAGGCTCTTTTTAGAGTCTGATTTATGACATATCAATGAATTTGAGTTGAATAGTGATGTTTTTGCAGCTATTCATTGCATTACGTTGAATTCAAGTGAAGTACAAGCATTTAGTGTACGATTCGTTGCATAATAAGTTATTTTAACTGAATACAAGCAATTGTGTGAGTATTCATTTAGTTTTTACTGTATTTGAAGAGAATATATGCAATTTGACTTTAATCTTATCTATATGAAAGTTTTTTAACATAATACTGTGATTACATACCTAATATTTATTATATTGATGCATTTCAATCGAAAATTAATATTTGGCGATCTATTAGGATTATTTGATTGTGAATATTCGATTAACAAATGTATTCCTCAAAGGCCATAGCATAATTTTTACTCAATTTTTAGGTTAATAATTGATGATGTCTTTTAAGGCTAAGGCCGTCTTTAAGATGTACTTTATATCACAATTATATTAAACTTTATAGAGATTCTATTGAAAAAATCTTCTTGGGATTTACATTTGTCATTCTAAAGTTATAATTATTACTCATTTAATCACTCGAGATGATATTTACTTATCTTACTTGCAAATTTGATAAAAGAGATATATTAATTATGACATTAAAAGGATGCATTAATTACATGTTTTCACTCATTCTGGATATGAATTATGATTAAACTTGGGATATATATATATATTCATTTTTAATATTTAATAGAGTGATAATGATAACTTAAAGGCGTGATACTGGCGTGAGATTTCATTAGCTTTTTTGGTGTTCAAGTTACATTCTCTTTGTTTCGCTAATTTTGATTTTTGATTATTTTAAAAGCACTAAAATATGTTTAGAAGTTAAAGAGACTCAATATTGGTATCTACTGCTACCATTTTGCATAGTGATATCTCTTTAAAACGATTTATTTGTTTATAAGGTTAAATTTAACAAAGTTAAAATTAAATTTAAATAGAGATATTTTTTATTGAAAATTGTGAATGATGTGAAGTAAAGTTAGTTATTATGTTGGAGTATATGTGAGATGTGATATAAAATTAGTTATTATGTTGGGATATGTGAGGGATGCGATATAAGTTAGTTATTATTTTAGTAATGTGTGTAAGATGTGAAATAAAGTTAATTTTTAATATTAAATTTTATGTGTGATGTGATATGCCTGGTTAAAATTAAACCAAGTTAATTTTAAATAGACAAACAAACGAGGCTAAAGAGTTATTTATTGTGCTGTTAATAGCTGCTTAGTAAGCTCTTGGTCTTCAACTATTTACACTTGAGATTTTTAATTATTTAGCTTATAATATTATTTCGTTTTTCAAACTTATACAGTATTTAGAACAAGATCAACTTGAAGAGCGGAGGCCTAGTGGCTTTTCTCTTTGCCTTCTATTGTATTAATCGAACAATTCAAAAAGTATTACAGTTCAATCGTTAGAAAAGTACAATATGATGAATCTTTTTAGTTTGTCCTTGTAATGCTATAAATGTAAAATAAAATTATTATGTTAATTTTTATTAACACTAATAATGTTAAATTGCATTATAGTATTAATTAATGATTTAGTTAAAGTTTTGCAAGTTAAAATATTAATATAAAGAAAAATATAAATTATCTAAAATAAATCATAATTAAACCTTAAAAAAAATAGTTTGTTGATAAGTTAATTTGGGTACCAAACAGCTGAGAAAATTTGGCTCTCAGCTAATAATTTCTAGCTAATTAAATATATTTAAATAACACTTAACACAAATTAATTAAAAAAAAATGTCGAAATAGAAGTTTTTTAAACGGCTCTCGTGAAACTTTACGGAATGAATGGAGAAATCGATCAAAAGGGGAAGAAAGTACGGGATCCAAACCTCGTTCAAATCAGAACCTTGATCACCTGGCGGAAGTCAAGAATCTCTGTTCATCCGAGAAATCAACGAAAGATTCAATTTTGGACGCTTTCCACTTGATCGGGGCCGTCACGCAGCTTCCCGATCGCGGCTCCATTCGTCGGAGGAAAGCGGGCGGTGAGTCGATTTCGTTCCCCAGGCATCCTCTATCTGTTTCTGTGTTTCGGGTGAATCTCGAGATGGGACGGGTTTTGAATTCTAGTTATTCGAGAAGGCGCGTCTGTTTTCCGTTGTTCTTGTTGTGAGAACCCTACTTAAGCAATCCTTGGCGTGAGCTTGGGTACGGGTTTTGGTCGTGGATCGTTGCGAGCATGGTGAAAGTTGTCTAGGGTTTCAATTCCTTTCATGGAATTCGGGGAACTTTTCATCATTTTCAACCCGTTGTTGTTGCCCCCGAGCTTAATGCAGGTTTTTTTAATGGCGGGAACATGAGCAGGGTCAGTATTTTTTCTTGAGGATGCTTTATGATACTTCCTGAAAAGTGTAATTTTGCTGGATGCGTGTTTCCGTAAGTGGTTATTTTGACTTGAAATGATAGGAATGGTTGTAGTATTACTATATTTTATAGGTCTGTTGAGTGGATATGGGTGCTAATTACGCTGTCATTTGCTTCAGAGGTGGCAAGGGAAGAATTTTGGTTTTTGGGTGGCATCTCATTAGCCAAGACGTGTCTCATGATCATGTAAAGAGGAGAAGATGAATGTGCCGGCACATTTGTCCGGTTTGATCTCTGGGCAGGGGCCCAATCCAGCTGGAATGCAGGTTGCTGGACCGTCGCAGCCATTGGTTAACTCATTATCTCCCCGAATGCAAAGTTTTGCTGCATATGCATATGGAATGGACCCTGAGCTGTTGGCTAGTCGACAAAGGACACAGGATGTAATGTAAGTTTATTGAATAATAGGCTTAGAATCGCTACATTACTTCTCTTTATTAAGCATAATGTTAGGTTTGAACAGTGAAAGTAATTTGTGAAGTCAAACTTACAGTTTCAGTCTCGTGTGCCAATTGTTTGGTTTATCTTGTTTTGAGTCAAGTTGAACATGATGTACCTACCTTCTATAGCTGTTTGAGCAATAAAGGAATTTAGGAATCAATGGCACATATGCAGCCAGCCAAACTTGGAAGTGTAATTAATGGACTCATAAAGCTGGTGCTGATGATGATTGAAAAGCATTTCAATTAGGTTATTGAGCAATTCTTCTTAAATTCACCAATTTGAAAAGCACCTTTTATTTTTCTCCAATTTCTATTTTGAGTTCACGTATACCCTTATCCTTTAGTTGTAAATCTGTTGGGGGATCTTTTCTTATGTGAGATTTAACTATCAACTAGATAAAGCTCAGTGGAAAATTCTTGGAGTTTATTGCAAAACAAGTTTAGGGTTTTAGAAAAAGTACAAAGATCAAGGATTGTACTATATTACAAGAGAAGATTCCGAGGAAGAAGAATTATGAGAGTGAGAATTTTTTATTAATTTGGAACTAAAATGGATTTGTTCTATGTAATTTATGTATGATGAATGTCGGACAATCAATCTAACAAGCCAAGTGGCTTGTTTGACAAGGTTTTCTCATTTATCCTAGCGTATTTATCTTGTCAAAGAGGCAAAAAAGAATCTGTTTATGTGTTAGGCATGTTGAATGCGGCATAGTGACCATGTCAAAGTGTTCTAATGACTTTTTCCCTTGTTGGTCTAGCTAAATTGCTTTTTAAACATTTGTTGAAATTGTCTTGCTAGTTTGTGTTACACCAGTTTTTTGTCGACAGTTTTTGCTAGTTTGAAATCCTCTTCCATGGACACTGAAACCAATATGAAACTCTCAACCGTAACCCATTTACAAACTTTGCTCTTTTAAGCATATTTTAGAAATGTTTTGTTGTGTATATGATTCTTAATTAAGAAGTTGATAAGGACATACTTGTTCAGTATGATATTTATTTATTTATAAAGCATGTTATGTTATTCTTGAAGAGAATTGGATAAATTTATTTGTTTTATTTTCTTTCATTATTATTTAGACCAAAAAAGATATGGCAAGAAACTATAAGAAGTGGCCTTACATACTTGGAGCTAAATGTGGCATTTTTATTTGATAGAGTGCCCTAGAAATAAAGGATTCAAGTCACCTAGTGGGATTAAGGCATGGTTGTGGTAGTTCTTGTTGTATTATTTACTTTAAAGGCTTAAAAGCTTTGAGGTTGGAACATTTTTTCTTTCATTTTAAAAATGTCTTTCAATTACAGAAGGAATCACTCTGTGTATGTTTGAATAATGTAAGAATCTTTCCATTTTCATGAAGCATGCAGGACATACTTTGCCATTCTTTCCCTCTTGGTGCTGGTTTCCCATCATGACTGTTGTTTGTGCAGGAACACATATTCATAATAAGCCAATCCTCTATACTTTCTATTAGATCACCTGTTAATCAGTCCTGTAGTTCATTTTTTTATCTTTTGGATTTTGTTTTTCAGAATACAAGTTCTTCAGCGAAAGAATTATCATCCGAATCTAGATGTTATGCAGAGAATACCAGAGCTTGCTAGACGACTGGAGGAACGTATATACAGGGATGCTGTCATACAAGTAATGTTGCTTTGCTCACAGAGCTTTTTTGAACTTAATCATTTACTTCTACTTGTAAGATCCAGATATTGTGGTTTTTTGGCTTTTGTTAAGACCTGTTCTAATTTTGCCAGGCTGTGTTATTTTATTTGGTTGCATATGATTGTTGAATCAGTTTGAGCCATGTATTTTATGCTAGCAGGGCGAGGATTACAGGAATATGTCATCGATTGCCATCGAGCAACGTTTACAGGAAATCTCAAAAAATTTCGGCAACAACCAGCACTCACGTCACATATCATTGACCTCAGCTGCCAGTACAATGATTCCTACACCCGGCATGGTTCATAGTGGAAACAAGGGCCCTGTGGTTTCTACCAATAACTCCCTAATTTCTTGTAGTGGCGGCAGTATGATCACTGAAGCTGCAACAAATATGGGGAACTTGTCCTATGCAAAAGGATCATTTGGTGTTGGAAAAATTGCCTCATTTAATTCATCTAGTGGTATTACTGTTGTGCATTAATTCGCATTCTTTTGAATTTTTCTTTCTAGTTTTGCCAAAAAATGTCTCAATGACGTGGTAATGTATATTGTCTACTTCTTCAGGGGCAATTATTAATAGCTGTCAGCAGTCAACAGCCAATAATGTCCATACTCTTGGGAGAAGCAGTATCTTGTCATCCATGGGCGGTATGACGCAACAATCATGTCAATTGATCCCGACTCCTGGATTAAATAGTCAGCAGTTTTCGGTGCATTCTGAAAGCGGATTTTCCAGCATGGGTTCAGCCATTGTTTCACAGCAACAACAACGAAACCAATATATTGAAAGCCCGAACAGTCGTGTGATGCAATCTGTAGGAGGACACTTGGGAATCAGCATGAGGTCCAACTTGCAACATAAAGCTGCCCTGCGTGGATTTGGCAGTGGTGTTCTGAATGGTTGTGCAGGTGGTTTAGCTGGGAGTAGCTTGCAACATGTAAATGGTAATGTCACCTCAGATGTGTATATGGGTGCAGCTTCTTATAGTAGTTCTCCAAAGCCTCTTCAGCAGCATTTTGATTCACAAAGCCACCAATCCTTAGTACCACGTAACTCTCTTTTTTGCACTCTCCTTGTAGATATGCTCCATTATGATATGTCATTACTGCAGACATGCTTATTTATGATTTCAATCTGCTTTTCTTTTTGTCCATTGATATTGGCCTGTGTTTGGACCTCTACTGTCATCTAATCTGGTATAATTTGGATATCTATTTATGCAGCATCAGTGTCACACCAAATGTCACCTTTGATTGGTGATGGATATGGGATGAGCACATCTAGTTTGTCAGGATCTGGAAACATCCATGGTTCTCCAGCTGATATATCTTCTGCAAATAGTCAAAAGTTGAACCCAGGCATGAATGTCAAATCAAATATTAATCATGAAATGGTGATTCCTCATGCTAATATTTCGATGATGCTAGATTCTCCAAAACCGAAACTTCAACTGCTTCATAATTCGTCAAATATGGATCTCCAATCAACACAATCTATACATGAACAACTATTGCAATCACAACATCAGATGCCGAATTTTCAGCATCAACAGTTTCAGCAGTCTAACCAACCACATAGACAGCTTGATCAGGAACATATATCAAAGACTGATCCGTTAAGGATGTCCTCCATGACTTCTAGTATTGGAGGACTGCTAATACCAGAACAAGAACTGGTATCTAATAATGAATCATTGCTTGAACAAGTCAATGATCAATTTCAACTTCCACAGTTTCAGAATCAGCACCATAAAGATACCATTTCTGGAAATCTATCCAGAAGTGCTCAGTTGCTTGATGATCTGCATGAGCCTCACGAATTTCAGCCTTCAATTTCACAGGATTCACTGAAAACATTGCATGGTCAGCTAAATGCCCCTGAATCTCAAAATGGTCTTAGTTGTTTCACTCTTCCTCATGGGCAATGGTGCTCCCAACCTCCACAAAAGTCTCAGATGCTGGAGAAAGAGTCACTGGAGCAGCATGTTTTACAGGAGGATTTTAACCTGAGAATGAAAGGGCAAGGAATGCAAAAACCTCAAATCTCTTCCAATTCTACGAATTCTGTTGCATTTAATGTACACCAATCTGCTAAAAAAATGTCTCATGGACCAGTTAATGCCGGCCGGGAGCAGGATTATTTTAACCAGAGGAGGTGGTTGTTACTTCTGCTTCATTCTCGCAAGTGTCCTTCTCCTAGAGGACAGTGCAAAGAAGCTAACTGCATTAGAGTTCAGCAGCTCTGGGTGCACATAAACAGTTGTAATTCTACTGTCTGTATGTTCCCTCGCTGTTCTCAATCAAGAAAACTGTTTAATCATTATAAAACATGTCAAGCAGCGGATTGTCCTGTGTGCATTCCTGTGCGTGACCTTGTCGCATCAATTAAGGAACGCACTCTTGCTCTGTCTGATGCAGACCGGATGAAAGATTCATGGAAGAATGCCAAATCTTTGAGCATGGATAATGTGATAACTGAAGCTGGATCGCCACCCAGCCATACATCTGAAGGTCGAAAGCCTTCTTCTAAGCGCATCAAAGTTCAGCATGCTTTTTCTCTTTTGCCTAATAAGGATGCCTGTACAGCTTCTGTTCCTCCCATGAATCAAAACCATGCTCCAGTTCCACATGTGACACAGCCCCATAAAGGCCTACAAGCTGATGGAGGATTTTTCTCATATTCTGAGGAGCCTGAAGTAAATATGGACGCTTCATCAGTCTATGGGCTGGGAAGCTCTTCCATATTTGATAGCAAAGATGAAGATAAATCAAAAAGTTTGGTTACTATGAAGCATGCTAGTGAACTTTCTCTTCCAAATGAATTTGGAGGTCATGCCAAGAAGGAAATTGAATTATGTGACGAGAAACTTGGCCAACAAAATGAAATCATGCATGAATCCATCATTGCACCAACTGATGCAACTTTTATCAGCAAATCTATGAAAACAAAAATAAGTGGTGTGTCATTGACTGAACTTTTCACTCCGGAGGAAATTAGGGATCACATTATCAACCTCAGGCAATGGGTTGGCCAGGTTTGATAAACCAATTCTATTTTCTTTATCTTATTATGGTAAAGAGCGTCATGTTATTTATTCTGATGTATGGTAAAAGGGTAAATTACTTATAGATCCCTAATGTTTAACTTATATTTTGGTGTGTAGTTTTTAAAAGGCTCACTGTTCCCTAAGTCTGAAATCTTGCATCTGATTTCCCAACATTAATCTTTTCAACTTGAGTACGTTATCCCTAACTTGATCCCTTATTATGTGTTTTCCCTTTCTACCCCACTTGTAGACAGGCAACATGCCATGAGTGTTCGACAACCCAACTACCTTTTCCTTCATATCTCTTCCCCTCTCGTCTCTATCTCTCTCTTCTTATCACATCTTGATGATTTCGTCATTTAGGTGGTATGTTGGTGCCAATACCCTCTTCTGGCTTTCTCCATCTCTCTCAGATTATTTCCTCCATTGCCCTCTCCACTGTTTTTTCTTGTTCCTTTAATAATTTTATTTTTAGCAATTTAAGTTTTAACTTTATTTTTTTGATAATTGAACTAAGCTTGCAACTTATTTTACATGATCTTGTTTAGGGTATCACTCAGTTGAGAGGTAATCTACATCTTATCTTGTTCTTGAACTTATGTTCACTTGAGTGCATGCTAAAATTGCTAATAATTAGTGATCTTTCCTTAAATTACTATGAAATTGAACATTCACTATAAATGCAATTAGATTACATGTTTACGAAATTAGTAGTGAGAAAAATAGGCATGACAAAGTAATTTAATTAGATGTTATGTAAAATGCATCCAACAAGGTTGCATTGGACAGACAGAGAAAGCTGCAATCAAATAGTTTGAACATGCCTATTAATGATGATTAAGTTTTTTGGCCTTTTAGGAGGCTTGTGATAGATTTACAAGAAAAAGATGAGTCATTGTAGTTATAATAGGCTTATGATTTATTCTTGATATTGTAATTGTTTGATGTAGAGCTTAGGGTGCCCTATTGGTGTTGCAATTATCGGAACTTTAGACATGAAGAGGATTCTATGGTTTTAGTGCAGTCAATTTAGGTCCTATTGGTGTTGCCAGTATCGAAGTTTATAGACATGAAAAGGCTCTATGGTTTTAGTGCAGTCAGGTGTTTGTTGAGTTGAAAGAGTGTTTCTTGATTTGTTTGGTGTTGCGTTTAGTCTCATTTAAGGAAGTTCTGCTCAACTCAAACTTGAAAATTGTAAGCACTGCTCTTAAGGGAATCAATTTCAATTCAATATGCAACTTGAGTTGGCTTGAATCAGAGTTAATGAGGTCCAAGCAGCATTGAATCGGCTTCAAGGTCATTCGAGTTGATCATATGCTGTTGTTGGCACTAATGAATCTGATCCCTCAGATGAAAGATTACTTGATCCTCATGTTACTTTGGTTGTGCTTTGTGTGAGCATATAAAAGTGAAATTTCTTGAAATTTTCTTCCATTTTCACCTCTACTACGCAGCCTTAACTTTGTTGTCTTAGTCAAGTGTCAGTTGAGTCAAAATAGGGTTCCACAATTAGTTAGAGCTTGCATTCAGTCTAATTCAAATAAGCCGCACTCAGAACTTGAACTTCAGAAGCTATAAGCAGTATGCTTAAGGAAATTAACTTGAGGTCAATCTGCTGCTTGAGTTATCTTAATTCAAAATTAATGAAGTTTAAGCATTCTCAAATTCAGTTCGAGTTGAGAACGTGCTATTATTGTCACTGATCAATTAGATCAGGTTGATTATTTGATCCTCAGGTTGCTGAGGTTGGGCTTAGCTTGGCCGTTTTTTAGGCTTGCCTGAACCTGGAAACATTTACGGGCAGTTTAATCTAATAAAGATGCTGTCATGAGCATGGCCAATTGAACCAGGTCTGATTGGCAGTCGGCTTCAAATTGCCACCCTTTTAGTGATCAGGTTTCAAGGACACGTACTTAAACATCACAAGAAGTTAAATAAACATCCTTAAACAAATGATCCGACAAGCTTATAATTAAAACCTTGAGAATAGAAATCCACAAGGAAGCGTGACGCAGATTGAGATGTAGAATGAGAGATGTGTGATCTAAGATTTTGGAGAACCTAGAATTACATCAACTGAATGTAAAGGTTTTTTAAATGGATGTGAAGTTGCCATATGCATATCCACTATAGATGCATGCAAATCATCAACTTAAGAGGATATAGTATTGTCGGAAATTCAAAAAACCAAAAAAAATTCCACCTGTGGCCTATCTCCGAAAGATGGTTCTTGCACATACAAGATTAAGCCAAGTTAAAGAGGCATTTTACAGGTGGTTGGAAAAATCAGGAAGTTGACTTTTTTCAGCTCCAGGGAGTTTCGGTTGATGTGCATAAACAACAACCACAACAACAACAATTCCTCATTCCGTGCTAGTTGATGTCAAACAGTCATTTCATTTTGGTTATTGTGCAAAGGATTAGTTAAAAGTAAACATTTCCAGTATTTCTTTTTTTCCAACAGCTTTCCTCTTAGTTTGAAGGCGGATAGGGAAAGCTTAATGCAGCTAAAGGCCTAAGGCTTGATATGGAAGAAACTCACTGTACTCCAGTTTGAAATTGGAGATCTGGAGAAGAAAGATGAGTGTGGGTCATTGATGATAATGGGTTGAGAATCTTGCTAACTTGATGTTTTGCTGCTGACATTAATTGGGTTAAAGGGTAGGATTGAGTTACTCGATAAAATAATGGTTGGGTTTGGGTTTTGAGGTTTGATCCGCTTAATAAATAGGTTGTTTGTGAAATCGGGTTGACCCAAGACCGACTCCAGTACCCAAATTGCCGCTTCTACTTATCACTTCAGATAATTATTTTTGCTATTACGGGTCTGATTTGCTAATCTACCTTCTTATGCCATGTTACAGTGGGCTGAAAATTTTTATCAGCTTATGCTTAATTGTTTTATTCTGTCATGGTCTCAAGCATCTAATCAGTGGAATTTTGCAGAGCAAAGCCAAAGCAGAAAAAAATCAAGCCATGGAACGTACAATGAATGAGAACTCTTGTCAGTTGTGTGCAGTGGAAAGGCTTACTTTTGAACCTCCTCCAATATACTGTACACCTTGTGGTGCTCGGATTAAGAGAAATGCTATGTATTATGTTATGGGAATTGGTGACACTCGTCACTACTTTTGTATTCCATGCTACAATGAAGCTCGTGGTGATACAATTGATGTAGAGGGGTCTAATTTTCCCAAGTCAAGGCTTCAAAAGAAGAAAAATGATGAAGAAACAGAGGAATCGGTTGGTCTTCTTTGGTCTTTCTATTTTTGCTATCCTTTATTTTTTGTTCATGATTTGGTTACGGTTTCATTAAGTCATTGTAAATACTTCATATTAGTGTTTTGAAGAACTTGTATTTGTTCAATATGTAGTAACCAATTGCCTACAAGCTTAAGCTTGTTTTCTTACATGCCCCCTAACATTCATGCTTGTTTGGCTTTGCAGCATAGATTTAAGACAGCATGAATTATTTTTGCTTACTTATTTTAGATATAACTGGGGACACCAGGGCTCAAATTGAGGCCTGTTGCTCTAAATCCATGTTAAATTCTCTAGTAGCCAATACGCCCTGAAGCTTAAGGGTGGTGGTTATGGCTCAAGAATGAGTTATAATTCACATCATTTACTTTTATTTGCAGTGGGTTCAGTGCGACAAGTGTGAAGCTTGGCAGCACCAAGTTTGTGCTCTCTTCAATGGCAGAAGGAATGATGGAGATCAAGCAGCATACACATGTCCCAATTGCTGCATAGAGGAGATTGAGAAAGGAGAGCGCATGCCCTTACCACAAACTGCTGTTCTTGGTGCAAAAGATTTGCCTAGAACTATCCTCAGTGACCACATAGAACAGCGACTCTTTAGAAGGCTGAAGCAAGAAAGACAAGAGAGAGCAAGGCAGCTAGGAAAAAGTGTTGATGAGGTAAATCCTTATCTGTGCTCTCCAAAGGATTTGATTATGTTTGTTCAAAAATATTTGAGCGATTTTGATTGAATGACATAGTATAATGGTTATTTTGGTTTCTTTAGTTCTCATTGTAGAATCAGGCTTGTGAGTTCTATCAATGTTTAAGTTAATTGTTTGAGATTAATTTACTGTAATTTACAGGTTCAAGGTGTTTACTATATGGCACATTGTCAGATATTGACCATGCACTTCAAAGAACAAGTATTGACTCTAATGAATTGCTGCTTTATAGTTTTTACCTATTTACTATACACACTTTGCTGTTCCCTTAGCATAACCTATTGGATGCCATATGGAAAATGAATTATTGCTTAATGCAACTTCTGTTTGATTCATTGCTAATTTGTTATATTATTTTGCATTGCTTATGGACTCCTGAATTTTATTCATTTATAACACATGATACTGACTGGGGATATGGTTCTAGCACCTCTTGTTGCTTCTACTCATGTATATTCTGTCTCTAGTACTCAACACAGTTTGTTGAAAAATTTGGTTGTGTTAAATGCTAGTGCAGTTTTCTATGATCTTTAAACGTTATTTATGTTGGTTGCTCATATTCAGGTTCCTGGGGTTGAAGCACTTGTAGTTAGAGTAGTTTCATCGGTTGACAAGAAATTGGAAGTGAAACAGCGTTTTTGGGATATCTTTCAGGAGGAGAATTACCCAACTGAGTTTCCTTATAAATCAAAGGTACAAGAATAATATTCTTCTTATTGTGACAAGTTTGGTATCTAATGTGAACACTGTAGGCATGCATGAGTTTCTGGATTCTATGTGGTGGCAACTTTTGTTGTTTGGGTTGACTTAGTTTTTTTAGTAGACGCACTTACCAACACTTCGCTGCAGGTTATATTGCTATTTCAGAAGATTGGAGGAGTAGAAGTATGTCTTTTTGGTATGTACGTTCAAGAATTTGGTGCTGAATGCCAATTTCCAAATCAAAGACGGGTTTATCTATCTTACTTGGATTCAGTAAAGTATTTCAGACCAGAAATTAAAGCTGTCACTGGCGAAGCTCTACGGACTTTTGTCTACCATGAAATTCTGGTACATATTCAACATCTTGTTCCTTGTGTATCTTTATTTTTAACTCTCTTTTTACCATGTTACCTGCTTTCCAGCTAACACTTTTCTTCTTGTTCCCATGGTTTTTTGTTCCTGAAATTCTTTTTTTAATATTTTTTGCAGATAGGTTATCTTGAATACTGTAAGAAACGTGGTTTCAGTAGTTGCTATATATGGGCTTGCCCTCCTTTAAAAGGTGAAGACTATATCCTATATTGCCATCCAGAGATCCAGAAGACACCGAAGTCTGACAAACTCAGAGAATGGTGAGTGGTAGGCTAATTTTAGTTAATGCTTAATTCCTGTTCTTTTAGTGTCCCTATTGATTTAAGTTGACTTCCTTAAGATTGAACCGATTGATGTTGTTGCAGGTACTTATCAATGCTTAAGAAAGCTTCCAAGGAAAGTGTAGTTGTTAGTCTTACTAATTTATATGATCATTTCTTTACGTCAACTGGTGAATGCAAAGCGAAGGTGACTGCAGCACGTTTGCCATATTTTGATGGTGATTATTGGCCAGGAGCTGCAGAGGATATTATTAATCAGCTTCGTCAAGAAGAAGATGGTAGAAAGCAACAAAAGAAAGGGAAAACTAAGTTGACGCTCACAAAAAGGGCTTTAAAAGCTGCTGGTCAAACTGATCTTGCTAGTAATGCATCGAAAGATGCCCTGCTGATGCAGAAGGTAAACTATGTTTATATTTTCATTTTTGATTTTAATCTTTTATTGCTGCACAGGAATGGCAGTAATGCTGGAAGTTATTTTCAGAACTCTAAATTTACTTGATAATTGCTAAAATTTTACTTGTTTGGAATCAACCTGCTCGAAAAACGAAGCTGATTCAACTTGAAATCATTCCAATAGAAAGCATATGCATTGGATTTTACATTATGTACGTTAGGTACTTGTTATGATTGTAGGGGGAAGTTATCAAGTGTAGATTGATACATAATACATATTCATTGAATCAATAATGTTATCAATATTGTACGGCCCTTGCATTTTATGTGTATCTGTAGTTTGGTTTCTCAGTTTTCTGAATTCACCACTTTGTTTCTTATGTTTTGACAAAACCAATCAATTTGCTCCATCTAACTTTATGTGGCCTTTCCAAATCATGTGATCCCATAGGGAACTACTTTTATGTTTTATATGAAGTTTTTCTTTGGGACCAAACTACTTTTAACCATATTTTATATGCGCTATGCTCCATTTCATTTGAGATATAAGGCTATCAACTAAGATAACTAACAAGGTGACTCAAAATCAAAGAGGTTTAGTTGACTCTTACATGTGGAGGCCAACTTGCTTGAACTCGATTCCAATCATAAATGTGATCATTCAGTTATTTACGTTGTATCATGACCTTAGTTGAGCTTGTGAAGTAGTATGTTGATTAATGAGCCAAGATTGTGGGATTAATAATTGATTTTGTCTTTCAGTGCCTATCTGATTCAATGCCAAAATAAAAGTGTTGAGGAAAACTTTTTTGAATTTTTTGAAAAATGTGTATGATGGGAAATAAAGTGAATTATGTTAAAAATTGTGTAAGATGTGAAATAAAATTGATTGATTTATTGAGAATTATGTAGGATGTGATATTTTAATGTTAGAGTTTATGTGGGATGTGATATAAAATATGCTTTGTATATTTTTTAATTAAAAGAAATTAAAAAAAGGATGTGGTTGTGTTTGGCATTGAACTGAACAGGCCCTGTCATAGGAAAGTTGTGTTGTTTTACTGAATTGGTTCCTTTGATCCACCACCCGCTGATTTTTGAACCTGTTTTGCCATTGCAGATTGGGCAAACCATTTCTCCTATGAAAGAAGATTTTATTATGGTCCATTTGCAGCATGCATGCACACATTGCTGTACTCTCCTGGTGTCTGGAAATCGGTGGGTTTGCAACATATGCAAAAATTTCCTGCTTTGTGATAAGTAAGTTTTCTGCCTTCAGATCAATTTTTTTTCATGTTCATTTCGATCTTTGTTGAAAATTCATCAATAATCAAGTGCTGATTGTTATTGGCCAAATAGTACCAATTGGCAGCACATCGACATATCACCAATAGTCTAATCTTAGCTATTTAGTTTCAGTTGAATTCTTCTTTGCTTAACGAGTATGGTTGAGCTTCTATCCTTGGTCATTTTATCCTTTGGAGCAATGTTTTTCTTTTGGCCTATTCCTGGCTTTTCCTTCATAGCATTTTCACTGCAAATCTATATTCCTGCCTCATGTAGATGGTCTTCTTATCTCCCTTTTCCGCAAACATTCCCATTCTTTGTCTTCTTATTTTGATTCCCACATTTTATAAGATAGATTGATGAGGGGTAAAGTAGATATGCTCTGGTACTAAACTGATGCAAAGAAATTTAATATGGTTTGAATAGATCAATGATTTTATTTGAAGAATTATTTCAACCAAGCATATTAGTTTTCTAAATTAAATTATTTGATAAATAAAAAAATTTAATTTCGGCAAATTAAATCAATTCAAGATTTAAATAAATCCGGATCAATAGTAAATAAGAATTTACTGATGCGGGATAGATGAATGAAGATGCAATTTAGAGATCAGCAAATTATATCTAGCAGAATATTCACAAATTAATGCTAAAATATCAGAAATCGATTTTGAAATGACAGAAGTTAACTAAATCCGCAAAACTAATTATTTTTAAAATTTTAAATAAATTAGATCGAAGGTAATTGAAAAAATTACTAATTCAGATTGGGCGCAATTCGGTTTTCAACAAATCAGAAATGGGGTAACAGGAATATGGGGAACTCACAATATTTAATCAACAATAATTAAATTGCACTCAATAATGAAAAGCCGCACAGGTGGAGCAAGTTCGAGCAAGTCACAAACGAGTAAAATGATCCTGAATGTTCGATTTAACCAGGTCAAAGGTCACTGAAATTCGTACCTGAGTCTGATAATCCAGGGGTCACGATGCAATTTTCCCAAAAGTTAGGGTTGAGGCGCTCGGGACTAGCGCAGGCGTGCAGGCAGNCCGCGGTCGCGCGAGCGACTGGGGCTCTCGGGCGGCGGGGGAGGGGGCGCGGCCGCACGAGTGGCGTAGATGCGCGGGACTCGTGGGCTCATTAGGCAGGGCTCTCTGGGCGTGTTTGTCGAAACTGTTGGAACGTCGAGCGGAACCACTATGTTCACGTCGGTGTAGTCAGAGCGAGCGTGTAGTCGACGATGTCGGGGCGTGACGACGCGACCACGTCGAACCAGAGTCGGCGAACTGGATTCACGAACACAGGCTAGTGAGCGGAGTGAGCGAAGAATGAGACGAGATGAATGCTAAGGGGTATAAGATGATTGGAATCAACTCAGAGGTGAAGAGCTGGAGCGGGTGGAGTTTAAGGTTTCTCACCCAAGGCCCAAGCCCTTCTTCATCCGGGATATCGATTCATTCTAGAATCAGATAATCCCTAAGGGAAAACATAAATCAGGTTCATTCAGCATTAGAAAAATAAGAATAATAGAGAGGTGTTTATATAAATCTCCATACAAATTGACCAATAAAGAAAAAATATATAATATAATAAATTCCTCACACAAACGAGAAAATACCAGATAACATGCCTAAAATAACAATCACATAAATAAAAACAACTAATACAAAATAAATGCGAGAAATAAAATCATCCCAAAATGGAATCTCCAATCAATCGGAATGAATGAGAGATTTCCAATCCACCAAGTCAGTGATCCGCAACATCCATCTTTCCAAATCTGTCCTAATAGTCAATCGATCCAGATCGAAGCAGTGTGGCTAGACCTCGGCTGTCGACAGTAAACTCTGTCAGGAATGAATCGACGGTCGATCGTGGTGTCCCCACCATTTACTAAGTTAAATTAAGGTAGTCAATCAAACCTCAGTAATTAGATAATTCTTTTTAGTATTTTAACTGGGTTTCTCTAAAAATTATGTTCTAGCAATTAGTTTTCTCCATAAAATTTGTATCTATCAATTCGAGAAAAACTGAACAATTAAAATGATAAATATTTTGAAATTGAGATCAATTAGCCAGAGTTATTTCGAAGTCAGGAGGTGAATTATACTTGCTCAGAGAATCAAAGAGTTAATGAAGTTGAGCCATGATTTGAGATGAGGCCTTGATCAACATGCACAAGGAGGAAGAAGGGAAGAAGAATCTGCTGGCTGTTTCTATATTCTGTAAATCATTGAGGGCTGGGGTTGGACTTCAAAACTCCTTAGCTAGCAAGGTGATTATTTTGGAGATTCACAATAAACATCTTTAGGTTTGCTTTCCTGGTGGGCTGGGTTGGACTGTTTTATCAGTGGACTTGGAAGCAACACTAAAGGGGCTGATTTCAAGTAATGTTGTCGTGCCTCTCTTATACTCACTACAAATGGACTTGGGCTGCAACTCTGTATTCAGATGCACAGGGGTTCTTCAAGGTGCTGTTGTGAATGTGGATTGAGCAGCCGTGACCTGGCAGTGGTTTCACAAGTAGTGATCTGTGGTGGAGGACAAACTTAGGGCATGGCAGTGATGTGGAAGTTGGTACTGAAATGTATGTTCGGTGTGGTTCCAGTAAAATGTGGGGTGGAGGAAGCAGGCGAAAGCAAGCGGTAGGGTGATGAAGATGCAGGTTGTAGCGTTGCGTGCTGAAAGCAACTACAGTTGAAGGCATATGAAATTATTAGTATTTGATATTAGGATGACTGTTAGTATTTTCTCTTTTTTCCCCCTTAAAATAGAATAATTAGGGTTTAAAAAATTTTCATCTAAAGTTTCTCTATCCTCTCTTTTGAGATATTGATCTCTTACAGAATCTCTTACACTAATCAAAGCTAGATTGCACACAACGCACATTTTCATTCGTCATAAGTCATTCAAATGTTCTATTACAAACTCTATTTATAAAGGAGTTAATCATTTATAACACACTTTTCCATTTACACTAATCAAAGTTATCTATTACAACACACATTTCCATTCATCATAAGTCATTCAAATGTTCTATTACAAACTCTATTTATAACGAGGTTAATCTCACCCTAAAAACAAGATTGAGATGTTAGATTAAGCGAACCCACTAAATAAAATAAAAATAAATAAATAAGGCTTTAATTAATTCAAACTCCTAATAAACTTTCTAAATTATAAAGAAATTTAAAATAATCTGCATCATCCATCTAGGATCATAACTCATGATCTAATTTGGGCCGTTAATCATCAAAATATCTCCATCATAGTTATTGTTGTTCCATTAGTCCCAAAGTGACTCAAGAAGTGATGATATTTAGATGATGGACGTTTTAAATTGGATCTCATAGCTTGCTCTTTGATGGATTATGTGGATTATTTACATATGTTTTTTTTAGATTTAAATTGATTGGATTTATCTAAATTAAGCTTTATCCAAATTGATTTAATGATATTGGATTATACTGTTTTAATAGATAAATTTAATTAGTTGGAATTATCCTATTTGGATAATTATCTAGATTCATAGTTATCCATTTTTTTATTTTTTTATTTTAATTTATTTGCTTATAAATAGGCTGGAGTCTGTACATATTTAGAGGAAACTTTTGATGAATGAAATTTGTGGTTTTGGAATGAGTTAGACTAAAGATTACATAAGTGATCAATATCTCGAAAGGAAAAGATAGGGAACTTCAAGTGAAAATCCTAGAAACCTTAGTTATCCACCATTTTTTTCATATTTTCATCCATTCTCGAAATCTAATTGCCTCATCTTCATTGTCTCGCATTAGTTTTGGTATCAGAGCCACGTCGTCCCGCATCAACTTTAGTATCAGAGCGCATTATCTCACATCAGTTTTGGTTTCGGAGCGTGTTGTCCCGCATTAGAAAGCCTCGTTTATACACTCCTTAAAGTTTTCATTGTTTGGTACATTAAGGTTTGAAATCATTTCTATCAAAAAGACAGTTTGAAATCATTAGTAATGAAAAGGACCTATATGGAATTTTATAAATATGAAGCATTTTGTGGTGAGTTATTCGTAATAATGGCTAATAAATCTCTGGTCCAAATTTGGTGAGCTTGAATGTTTTATCCTTCAATGTCATGTATGCTCTAATATGAAAATAATTTACATTCAAAAATACGTAAACATATCAAATTGATGGTCATTAATACCTTTGTTTTTTCTTTGTTGTATGAAATGCACACTGTTAATAGCTTGAATCATACATTTTCTAATTTCTTGTTGTGGTACTTTGAGCCAAGTACTGCCTTGCTTCTAGTAATCGCGATCCAACTAACAAGAAACTAATAACAAATCCATTGTTTCTTAACAAATGTAAAAATTTACAAAACCGGAGTTGGTTGGAAGATGAATCGAATTGCAAATTTGAAATTCTGTTTCAGTTGATTAATACCGTTTCAGGTGTTATGAAAGAGAATGCAAGCTTGATTATATGGATAGGCATCCTATCAGTAGAAGGGAGAAGCATGACCTCTTCCCAGTAAGTCTTTCTAGAAAATCATCTCTGCATAATAACAACAGATGTTGATTATTTTTTATGCGTTGAATGTTTGGTGCAGATTGAGATCACTGATGTACCTGCTGATACAAACGATAATGATGAGAATATAGAAAGTGAGTTTTTTGACACCAGACAGGCTTTTTTGAGCCTTTGCCAAGGAAACCATTACCAGTATGACACTCTACGTCGAGCTAAGCATTCATCAATGATGGTATTATACCACCTTCATAATCCGACTGCACCAGCATTTGTGACCCCATGCAATGTGTGTCACCGCGACATCGAAAGCGGCAAAGCCTGGCATTGTGAAGTTTGTCCTGATTTTGATGTATGTAATGAATGTCATCAGAAAGATGGGGGTGTTAACCATCCTCATAAGTTAACAAATCATCCTTCAAATGCTGATCGTGATGCCCAAAATCAAGAAGCCAGACAAAAACGGGTTAAGCAGGTAATGTATCTTCTATTCTTTCCATGATCACATCAATTTTATTCCTTTTTAGTGGTAGGAAATGTGTCTGCCAAGTGAACTTTGTTTGGGTGAGTACCTAGCTCCTTACATTGACCAGAGGTCAGTTGGGATTGACCTGTGGGTGCTGCATGTGTGCAATATAGTAAGAGAAATGGTTGCATCTTTCCTATTAGCTTGAGCTTTTACTGTAGTTGGTTGGCGCCATAGATTCTCGTAGTTCATGGGTTCAAACCCCAGCAATGTGCTTGGGTGGGGGCTTGAGAATTGTTGTTAGTGCCTATCTTAATCCTTGAATGTGCTGGCAGGAGGGGATTGTTTGGGCAAGTGCCCAGCTCCACGCCTTCCTTAGATCGTATTTTGGGGTATTTTCATTAGTTAGATTGTGTCATGTGATTGCAATTGTTTGAGATTAAGGCTCTGTTTGGTAATAAGAAAAAAAAGAAGATTTGGTTGGAATTTTTAGTGATTTTTGAAAAATGTGTATGATGTGAAATAAAGTTAGTTGGTTATATTAAAAATTGTGTATGATGTGAAATAAAGTTGATTGATTTATTGAGAATTGTGTTGGATGTGAAATAAAGTGATTGTTTAATGTTGGAATTTGTGTGAGATGAGATATAAAATAATTTTTTAAGTTTTTTTAAAATAAATTTAAGATTTTGGCCATGGGTAATTTTAGCCATGATTTTTTAAGTTTATTTTTTAAAATAAGGGTTTATTGTTGTTGTTGTAATTTGGACAGCAGGAAACACATTCTTGTTTATTGGTAGCTTATGGGCCAGTCATAGTTGTCTTCAAAGAAGATGCTAGTAATTGATGTTATTAGTGTGTAGATGGGTAAGAAATATTATGTGCTTAAATTCTTAATGGTCACTGTAATTAGGTTTTGGCAACAAAAGAGCTTATTAGGTTTCCATCACCTTCAATAGAACCATCCTTCATGCTTCATGCCTCTTTTTTGGACTTTAATAAAAAAGAGGACCAAAATAGTACTAGTTTAAAAAAATAACAATAATAATAATAAATAAATTATTTTAATTATTCTACACAATTTTAATATAAAAAAAAATATTTTACTTCACATACTCAATAATTTTTAATAAAAATATAAACTTTATTTCACATCTTAGATCAAAATACTCGATTTGAATATTTTGATCTAGAATGTGAAATAAAGTTGATATTTTTATTTTAAATTGTTGAGTATGTAAAGTAAAATAATATTTTTTATATTTAAATTTGTGTAGAATGATTTAAAAAATTTATTTATTATTATTGTTGTTGTTTTTTAGATTAGTACCATTTTGGTCCTGTTTTGGTCCTGTTTTGGTCCTCACGCCAAACAGGGCCTAAGTAACTTATTTTTTTTGGTCAACTCTCTGACTGATTCAGTGCATTCCTCAGCGGCATTTCATTTATGCATTATGTGGAGATTGTTCTCATAGACATTATTGCTATTTTCAGCTTCGAAAAATGCTCGATCTTCTGGTCCATGCTTCTCAGTGCCGCTCTTCGAATTGCCAATACCCTTTTTGCCGGAAAGTCAAAGGGCTTTTTCGCCACGGGATACATTGTAAAACTCGTGCTTCTGGAGGTTGTCTTCTGTGCAAGAAGATGTGGTATATACTTCAACGCCATGCCTGTACCTGCAAGGATTCAGACTGCCATGTACCGCGCTGCAGGTTGGTTGATGAATCATAAATTTTTTTTAACGTTCTCCCTTCCTTTTCAAGATTTTGCGTAAGATTGGCATTGGCTCTCATTCGAGTTATTCAGGCAAACTCAAAATTGAAAACTTAGATTTGTTTCACTTTTAAATTTCATCTTGTTAGTTGTATGTAAATGTACCATGTGCCTATCTTTCTCCTTTACATACACCATTTACAACATACATGTATATAAAAGTGTGAATAGCTATCTAATTATGCATATCATTGTTGAGTTGAATGGATTCTATTATGAGCTAGTTACTTTATAATTCAAATGGATTTCATCTCGAATAAAATTCAACTGATTATCAGCTTCAGCTTTTGAAACGATTCCCTAATACTGAAATTTTAACAGGTTTTATAAATATTAGATTCTGCTTCTTTTCAGGGATTTGAAGGAACACTTCAGGAGATTGCAGCAGCAGGCTGATTCCAGGCGCAGGGCTGCTGTGATGGAGATGATGAGACAGAGAGCTGCAGAGCTACAGGGAACTGATAACTAATTGTACAGTTTGTGAGTTTTATAGGCTAATAAATACACGAAGGTTTACTTGCTACCTGCCTTTTAGTTTTAGATCACCTGAAGAAACTGGGAAACACTCGGTTAAGATTCGCTTACAGTCGACTCAGTTATGGCTCGATTCGAAAATCGGCTTCATCAGGTACTTTTTCCTTGCTAACATGCTTCAAACTCGCAAAGAATCCAACCCGATAAGATCAAGGCTTGGTTCTTGTGGTCCGAAGAATGGAAAGTAGGCTAGAATTCTTTTATTTGTGGTGCATTTAGTTCTCACCTTGTATATACATTATAAGTTGTCAATTTCTAGCTGTATGTCAATGTTTACATAGATCAGTTAGTTTCTTATGCTTCCTTTGGTTCTCTGAATGGGAATTGTAGTTCATGTTTTTTTTGGGGGGAAGGTGAACAGCGTTAGTTATTGCTGCTGTCCATTTTTGTTGTAGAATGTGTCTTTTTAAATATAAATGAATAGCATGTTTCTTTTTCGAGCAAATAAATGGCATTGTCTTTGTTTCAGTTGATTCATCAAACGTTGTTTGTATACATTTGTGCAATTCTGTGTGTATGAGTTCATTTAATTTCGACTGAGCTATGTGTGCTCTGAGCAAGTTTTGTCTTAAAAATATTATATGAGCAGTGTTTGTTTATATTTGTTAAGAACACTGAATTCATCACAAATTACGCATTTCACCAGCTTTTAGTAAATATTATACATATCACATTCTACTTATGGGTTTTATATTTCTATTGTAACAAAACCCATAAGTAGAATGTGATATGTGTAATATTTACTAAAAGCTGGTGAAATGTATAATTTGTGATGAATTCAGTGTTCTGTATGTAAATTCTCAAAAAAAAAATGTTCTCTGCTGTTTGTGAAATAAGACAAAGTTCTTTTAGTGGAAAGAGAGTTAAATTTAAATGTACGAAGTACACATTACGTGTAATGAGTAGACATATGAAGCTAGTTGAATGTCGAAAGGCCGAAAGCATGCGAATCATTAAGCAAGTTTAAGTTTGAAATGTTCATTGCTAGCACTAGAACTGATAATTGTTTCATTGATAGTTTCCATAAAGAAGGCATAATTGCTTCATCTTGACTAATGCAGAAATAATTCACATCTTTCCCTGAAGTTATGCAATAAACTTAGAAGACAAAAGTCCTATTTGGCACAAAAATTAAAAATTAAAATAATACTAATTTTAAAAATAATAATAATAAATATATTTTTTTAATTATTTTATATAAATTTTAATATGAAAAAATATTAATTTTATTTTATATTTTAGATTAAATATTTGAATTGAATATTATGATCTAGATATAAAATAAAGTTAATATGTTTATTAAACATTATTAAATATGTAAAGTAAAATAATATTTATTTTATTAAAATTTATGTAGAATAATAAAAAAAAATTATTTATTATTATTATTATTATTTAAATTAATACTATTTTAATTCCCGCGCCAAATAGAGTCAAAGTCTTCGTTGTGATGTTGTCTTGCACAATGCCCTCACTATTTGCTTATGAAATGAGAAAAATATAATTGCGCAATAATTTCTTTCGCCCAATATTCAAATTCGGCCAGATCGAGCTTATATGGGTACAAATCATAAATAATTTAGAGCTAAATTTGATCCAACTATGAGGTCTCAGATTAGTAGGTTAATCTGATTATGATCTGCCAATAACTCATCTATCAAAATTAGTATATTTCTTCTTTTTAGTATTAATTTTATTATTATTTATTAAATATGTATTACATAATCTAATTATATTTTTAATATTTTTAATTAAACTTTATAAGTATATTAAATTAAAATAAAAAATTAAATTTTTCAAATTTTTAATACCTAAAATTTATAATAAATAGGTTAGCGGATCGAATCAAATAACTTGATTATTAAAAGTATTAAGTATGGTGGTGTTCTTTTAGCACAATGGGGAAAAAGAAATTTGAGTAAGATGAAAGAAATTGTGGCGTTAATGGATAAAATAAAAAAAGAGTATTGAGTGCGGGTCTTAATGCTTGATCAATTTAATAAATAGGTTTGAGTTCTAGTCAAATTTAAATAAGTCGGATCAAAAAAAAATAAATTGACATAAAATTTCATGTCATATGATCAATTTAATTTTTGAGTTAAATTGAATCCAATTATAAGTAATATTTTTTAATTAAAATATTTATAAAATACACTATGTATATTGATTAATAAAATTTATAAATTAATTTATATATATTACATTTATATTTATAATTTATTTTTATTTATTAATTATCATAACTTGTTTATTTAAATTAAAATTTTAAAATATGTCTATTTATATATATATATATATAATTTTATTTTTTTGAAATAAATTATGGTGTTTAGAAAAGAAAAGGTGCGGGCGGCCCACGGTCAGACGGTCAGTCGGTCACCGGCGTTGCTTGACCCATCTCCCTTCACCTTTAATCAAAATTATCGAAATATCTCCACCGTACGATTATCATCCAACGAACAAGATTCACCTTTGTGTTCATTTAAAATCACAATCTTTTTATAATGTTAAAACAAGCAAAATCTGTTCCTCTTTCCGCTTTCTCTCTGTTCTCCCCCGCTCTAGATCGAGAGCTCCGAATCCCGAAGCTATGGCCGCTCTCCGCCGCTTCTCCTCGCCGGCGATCCTACCCTTAAGGCGGTTCGCCGCTTCTCGCCCCTTCTCGGCTACCGCTGGAGACGATCAGGCGGTCATCACGGTCGAGACATCTGTCCCCTTCACGGGCCACAGGATCGACACTCCGTCCCGCTCCGTTGAGACCACCCCGAAGGAGCTCCTTTCCTTCTTCCGCGAAATGTCATTGATGCGCCGGATGGAGATCGCGGCCGACTCTCTCTACAAGGCCAAGCTCATCCGGGGATTCTGCCATCTCTACGACGGCCAGGAGGCCGTCGCCGTTGGCATGGAGGCAGCCATCACGAAGAAAGACGCCATCATCACGGCGTATCGAGATCACTGCATCTTCCTCGGCCGAGGCGGAAAGCTAATTGAGGCCTTTTCCGAGCTCATGGGCCGCCGCGCCGGCTGCTCCAAGGGCAAGGGCGGGTCGATGCACTTCTACAGGCGGGAGGCGGAATTTTATGGCGGACATGGCATTGTTGGTGCGCAGATCCCGCTCGGATGCGGGATTGCGTTGGGGCAGAAGTACTCCAAGGAGGAAACGGTGACTTTCACCATGTATGGAGATGGTGCGGCAAATCAGGGTCAGCTTTTTGAGGCGTTAAACATGTCTGCGTTGTGGGATTTGCCGGTTATCTTGGTCTGCGAGAACAATCACTGTGAGTTCCATCTATTTTACTGGGAAGTTATGTGAAATTCGTCGTTTGACATTTTCTGTTTGTAGATGGTATGGGGACGGCAGAATGGAGAGCAGCAAAGAGTCCAGCCTATTACAAGCGTGGAGACTATGTCCCGGGACTGAAGGTTAGAAAGAGAAGATCCTTTTTTCTTATTATTTATTAATTTATAACTGGAGTTGTTAATGTTAGTTATTTTCTAGCTTCATGAAATCCTTTATTTTGCTCAATCTGTTGGTTTACTCTCTGATCATTTAGTTATGACAAACCTTGCACTTTATTAATCTTCTAATTTTATCAGCGTTTCTTTTGTTCATGGAAAGAACAAAATGGAAGTTATCTTTTACACTGCTTTCTGTGGTTTGTTATTTGTCTTTGTTAGATTAAGGCGTCAATTTTAATTTAACAAGTAAGATCTGAGGTTTAGAAATTAAGAGACAGATATCTCACAAATAAATCTAACAGTAACTATCGTTCAAATAAATGTAGGATCGCACCTTTAGGGCTAAATCAAATTATCAAAATTGAACCAATAATTTCAAATGAGTCAAGGTTCAATAGTTAGATGATTTCGGAGGGGATTATACCTTTGCTAGAGCAATTTGAGTTCCAACAAATTAGCACAGATTTTGATGCGATGCAGAGTGATAATGCGATCGCTGAGTGTAGACTAGTGATTAGAATGTGGCGAGCTCTGGTTAAAACACACAAGCCCCAACTGTTTTGAGCTGTGTAGTCGAGGACCGAGTAGAATAGAATTGATGGAGCAGGACAGCTAGGTTGACAGCATGCACAGGCGAGTGACGCTCGCACAAGTGGGCGTGGCTCACACGGGCCGCGGGCGCTGGCACTGTGCTCACTCAGGCGCGCGACACGCTTGGGCTAGCGCTGACGTTCAGGCATAGGCTCAGTGAGGACCGGTGGACTCGCATGATTGCGCTCAAGAGGGGAACAGGCAAACTGATTTAGACGAACTCCGTGCTGGCATCGATGAGCAAGCAGCTTGATCCACTTGTGGGAAGTGATCAGCTCGCGAGTAGGTAAGCTGGTTGATGTGGTCGATCGGCTCCATCGAATGTGAGCGACACGGTGAGTTTCGCAGTTGCTGGCAGAGTACTTTGATGGTGAGGTGGGATGAAATCGAAGTGAGTGATTCCGCAGCTCAAAGAGGCAGAGATGGAGCGACAGAATCTGCTAGTAAGAGATGGCAAGGAAGCTGGACTAGAACAAGATTTTTTTTTTAGATAACTAGGCTATTGGAGGATTATCATCCGTGGCTAACCCATAGCCTTCCCTTTACCAGGATTTAACAACTTAAATATACAATCAAATTTCATTCATCAATAATTGTCCTCTAATACAATGCTAAGAGACCTCTTTATATAGAAATCCCATAATAAAATTTTAAAATATAATACTAAATACATAAAATAAAATACCAAATAAATCTAAGCAAATATGGAACCAATTTTATTACAATAAAATAAAATCAGCTCTTAGTCTCCAATTAGCTTTAATCAATTTAACTTTAAATTTTGATTCAGCACATAATGTCATTTGATCGTTAAATTCAATGCTGATCCGTGTTCCCGGTACATTGCATATCATGATAGCCTAGTTTTTCGAAAGATGCTTGCTGCCACAAAAAATAAGCAGGAAAATAATTGCAATGACTTTGAAGAATTTGGTTTCACCTATCTCATATAAATGAATGTATTCTCATGTGCTCAAACGGTCAAACCTATGGGACTTCCCCAATTCCATGTAATGTGGATACATTGCATGTCATGATAACCTAGTTTTTGAAAGATAATTTTTTTTTTATAAGATGTTTTGCTGGCACAACATATCAACAAGAAAAAAAAATTGCAAAGAATTTGAAGGTTTTCACCTATGTTATATAAATGAGTGGATTTTTCATGTGCTCAAACCTATGGGTCTTCCCTAATTCCATGTAATGTGGATGCATTGCATGTTATGATAACCTAGTTATCTGAAAGATTTTTTTTTTGTTTTGAAAGATGTTTGCTGGCACAAAATATTAGCAAGAAAAAATTGCACATAATTTGAAGGATGTATAAACAATGGATAGTGACCTACAAGACTAGCATGTTAATTGGAGATATTCTTTGGATATCAGTGACTAGTACACAATTAAGATATGATGGTGGGAAACTGATTTTACTTGTTGCATGGAAGGCATGGACTGATGCGTGTTGGCTTTTGAACTTAAGTTTTGTGAAGCCTTGGCTTATTTTACTGATGCAGTTAATAAAATGATAATTTGTTATCATGACAAAAAAAGCCACTATATTGTTTTTCATAATTTTGTGGACTGTTCTGTGGCGCAATTTATAATATCCTTATTGCTGCTGTGATTGTTGGTCATGATGTTTATACTTGTATGGATTGTTTGATAATGTTATTTGCATTGCTGGTGCACATGTATAGGAGGTAGATTTTGGAATTCCTAATCACTTTGTTGATATTTGGAAGAGAACACACGCACTTTATTTTAGCAGTGGTTTCTACAGAGATGATTTGATTGCATTGGTTGGCAGTGCATTTGTTGGTTGTGATGTATATAGAACTAATAAAGATTTGGAGGGGAGTCTGGCAATTGTAGTGCCTTATGCATAAATGTAGATGCTGGGAGTACAATTTGCTATGGTTTGGCTTTTGTTTCCTGTTTTGGCAACTTCACAACCTAGTTCTATTGTGCTTAATCTGATGCATATTGAAATGAAGTTGCATGTAACTTGATAATGATTTGTTCATTATAAATTCGTTTAGACATTAAAATAGTAGCTTCTTGTAATATTTAAAACATAAAACAATTGCAAGCTCATGTCTCCAGATAAACCCTATCAAGATGCAAATAATTGATCCCGTTATTCTTCTTCAATAAAATAATAATTTTGAATTTTACTCTTCTGTTTCAAGGTAAGTTATGAGTTCTCTAATGACAACAAATCTGTGATCTACCCTTTGTTTACTTGAACTTCAAAGACATGGCCGATAAGGTAGTTGAGTGGTTTGGGAGCTGGCCATTATACAAACTTATACATTAAATTTTTGACATGCATATCACCTTCTTTGTGACGGTTTGGAGCCTTATTAATGTCTTCTTAATGGTTGATGGTGTGAATGTACACCTTATTTCTTCTTAATGGTTGATGGTGTGAATGTACACCTTATTTCTTAGTGACCTAGCTTTTTCCTTTCAAGGCTTACTTTTAGTATTAGCTGTAATGCATTCCATGATGCCATGCAACATGCAGAAAACCACAGAATGCTTCTTTTGTCTGGTTAACATGCTTATAGTGTTTATAGGGCATCTCCAGAGAAGTAGAATCAAGTGTAGTGCTTTGGCTTTTTCATAATTTGACACATTGAAAGCCTTTTTCATAGTTTATTTTCACTGCATGCATATCATAAATCATTAATATCATTTTCAGAAACAAGGAATTGCTGTTAAAAAACACAATGCAGAAGCTATAATGACAGAAACCCATACTGATGAATATTCTGTATACAGTTTTAATCTAGTCCTACAAAATTAGAATTTACTTGACATGTATCTTATGAAGTTCAAATATCTGTTGTAAAGTAGTTACTAGTTTAGACTACATCTTTGGCCTGATATACAATATCAATTGAAAGAACGTTTATTCTTTCCTCTGGTTGCATACTTGCATGTTCATGAGTTGCTTTGTTCATTATATGTTTCTGAACGCCAAGTTTTGCTTAAGGGCCCATTGGCTCAATGCCAAGCAAGACCTTAAGTGTTTTTTTTTTTTTTAGCCAAACAGCCCCTCAATTTTTTTTTTTATTTTTCTTTTAATTAAAAAAATGTAAAATTTACTTTATACTAAATCTCACACAAACTCCAACATTTAAATATCATTTTATTTCACATCCTATATAATTCTCAATGAATTAATCAACTTTATTTCAAATCTTACACAATTTTAATATAACTTACTTTATTTTTCATCATACATATTTTTTCCAAATGGGCCCTAAGTATATTTCATCCTTGAAATGCCGCATGACCTTGGTAACATGATTAAGCTTGATCAATTAAGCTTAATCCTTAATGATGTGTTTATTTAGTTTAAGTTAATTTTATCCAAGCAAACGTAAACTTAAATAAAGATGTTTTTTTGTTGAGATTTCTGTGGGATTCTGAAGTAAAGTTAGTTCTATCTTAGAATATGTGTAGATGTGAACTATAGTTAGTTTTCGTCTTGGAATGTCTATAGTTTGTGAAATAAAGTTGTTCTTTTATATATTTTGAAATTTATATAGTTTAAAATTTGGGATTTGTATAAGATGTGACATGTCAGTTAACTTTGACTTGGTTAATGTTAATCTGGTGCACAAATAGGCCATAAAACTTACCTTTTTCCAACATTTCTTTGGCTTTAGTGTACTTCAATTCAATTTTTTGTATCTTTCGTAAAATTGATAAAGTTTTATAAAGATCAAGCTGATCCCTGTTAACAAACAATAATCTAGGAACTTCAGATTGCTAAGAGCAGTTTTGTCTTGAATTGGAAGAGTTAATTTTTGGTTGATGAATTAGGACCTTATCATGAGTTCTTACTGTATCATTCTATATGGACAGGTAGATGGGATGGATGCTCTTGCTGTGAAGCAAGCTTGCAAATTTGCTAAAGAACACGTTCTTAAGAACGGGCCTATGGTGAGTATCAGCCTTTCTTAAGTTTGTTCATTCCTCAAGTATTATATTCTTTTTGTCACGTTGCTTTGAATAGCAAGGTTGTGCGTATTCTTTGTAATGTTATGTTGATCACCGGCATAGTCAAAATTGTTGATTTGAAATTTGATTTATTTAATTATTTCTTTTCAGCAGAATATGTATTTAACATTTTATATTCTAATTTCTAATTTTCTTCAGATATTTTTTTACATACTAGTGCAAATTATAAAATGGAATTGTCAGCATGGAACTCTCATTTAAGTTAGAAATATAGTTCATTTTTTGAAGAATATGTGCAGGATCACATCTCATGAAGCCTGAGAGATTTGATCCAAATATTTCAGACGCAACACTAAACGTGACTCAATAAATTGTTAATGAAGCTTGCAGTGCCTTGGTTCATTCGTAAGTCTATAAACGAGTTGAAAGCAGTGAATGATTGCCCCGTAGTTGAGTGGAGGATGGAGATTGATTGAGCGGAAGAACAACGTATAGCATAGGCAAACATAACAAAGGTGTAACAACTAACCTGAGTATATAGAACTTGTTCCATAGGCCTCATTTGATTCGGCTCTAAAAAATTCCCAAATTCTTTCAAAAACACTTTCATTAATATTTTATATTTATGTCACATCATACACAAATTTAAATATTAAAAATTAATTTTATTTCACATCCTACACAATCCCAACCTTAAAATTTAACTTTTTTTCATATCCTACACATACTTTAATAAAACAATCAACTTCATTTCACATATATCACAATCCTCAATAATAAAATAAATTTATTTAATTTCATAACATTAAAATAACTATTTTCTCTATCTCAAAAAGAACTTAAAATCACCTTGAAATATATTTCAACTAAATGAGGCCATAAGCAAGTTGATGCCGGTTAGGTCATGTGTTGTAGCATTTGAGGTTGAAAGATAGATGCATTGGAGAGTGCTTTAAGTGTTCCTTTTTTCTGTTCAAAATTGACAGTAAGGTTTATGATTTCATGTGAGAGAGGGTGGGTGAGGCACCTTTTTTCTGAGGGAATGATGTTGGTCCCATATTTGTTTAACTGATTTACAAATATCCTGCAGCTACGTTGTTAAAGTTGGCAATCTTAGGTCATATTTTACACATATCCTGACATGAAACATAACTATATTTCACTTCTTGCTCAAATCTCAATAAAAAACTAGCTTTATTTATGCATGTCTTATGTGTGTCTGTCTGCAGATTCTTGAAATGGATACCTACAGGTACCATGGTCATTCCATGTCAGATCCTGGCAGCTCTTATCGCACTCGTGATGAAATTTCAGGGATTAGGCAGGTTAGAATTACCGAACCTACCTTTGAAGATGAGATTTTTTTTGACTAACTTCTAAACGGGCTGTCTGTATAATGTTATTTACAGGAGCGTGATCCAATTGAAAGAATTAGAAAATTGATCTTATCTCACGAAATATCTACTGCCAATGAGCTCAAGGTAATACTTTATCATTGTATGCATCTTGTATTTAACAATGGCATGTATAACTAGTCAATTAAAAGTTACTACTGAACCTGAACATTGGCATGTAACTCTTATATGTAAGCATGATTTTATTTGTTTTTGTGATTACTAGTTTCCATGTTTCTTAGTTTTTTTTATTTTCTTATTTCAAATTTCTATATTGTATACCACCTCCTATATTATAAGGTCCTCTTAGTATTGGAATTTTCTCAAGTAATTATCTTATTTCTATTAATGCATTCTCTTGCCTACTCTCACATTCCATAAGATGGTAGAGAGTTCAAAACTTTCTTATATATGTGATCGATGAAGTCTAGTGATTTTTGGTTTTAGCAGTCGATAAGCACTCGGATGTAGTTCAAATCCATTTCTCATCATTTTCCTTCCTTTTATCGCACTTTCTGCAGGATATCGAAAAAGAAGTAAGAAAAGAGGTAGATGCTGCGATTGCTCAGGCCAAGGTAACTTGTGATTTTAAAATGGCTGATATATTTTTAATAAATGAGACCATATTTTTCTGGTTACTTATAGCTGACAATTTTCCTCACAACTTCTGTTACCAATTTTCAGGAAAGTCCCATGCCCGATTCATCAGAGTTATTTGCCAATATTTATGTGAAAGGTCTTGGAGTAAAGGTAATGAATATTTTTGCATCCATCTTCTCCCTAGTAACATCTTTAAACTAATCCGTTCTTTAACCTGGAATACACGTTATTTCTTGCATCCATCCTCTCCCTGGTAGTATCTTTAAGTTAGGTCCCTCACATTCTACTAGTTAATATTTTATTAATCACAAACATTATAGAATCACAGGCACTATCATTGATTAACTGGTATTCAAAACAATGAAATCTTCAGTCATTTAACTTGTTGAATTATTGTAACAGTTTCGAAATCTCTGGGTTTGGGCTGGGTTGGTTGATCTTGAACTTAAAATCTACATTTATCTATCTTGTTAGAGTCTTAGAGCCAATCTTGTTGTATTAGTTTTAGGTACCTATGACATTACAGGCCGGGCGGGGCAGATTAAATGAGTTAGTGAGCATTAAATGCTATCCAAATCAATCTTAATCCATTTAAAACATGACATTCATATACTCTAGTCCTGGGAACGTTTGCTGTCTTCATTGGTGCGATCATTGCAATGTTAACTTTTTTTAATCAAAGCTAATCCTTCTACAGGCATTTGGAGCAGACAGGAAGGAACTGAAGGCTGTTCTTCCTTGAACCTGGGAAATTAGTTGCGCTTGGGATTATATAGTGTTGTTACCAAGAAAGGTTGGCTAATAATGTGGAAATGAGAATTTTATTTTATTTCATGCGTTCACTCTGGTTGTTTTGTGATAGGATCTCACAAAGCTGGTCCATTTTGCCTCTTCCATGAACTTTTTTTTTTTTTTTTCACCTTATAGCTTGGCAACACTTCTTCCCTAAAATCATTTCTTATGTTGCTTTTGGTTGATTACTGAAATTTTTTACATTGATAAACTAAAACACTTTGTATAAATTGGTGGCTACATGTGATGTTCAGCAGAACATACGCTTATCATACACAATCACATATCAGCATAGTATACATGTAGATAGGCGATATGTTGCCTACAAACTCCGCAATATTGAAATTATATTTGTTTTTTATGCGACATGTGTATCTCACGTTTATTTGCACGCGTATTTCCAGTAGAAATGATAATTTATGTCGAGGCATTTTGCACGTTTTCTGGAATAAAAAGTTGAACATGTTTTCCTTTTCATAATTCATAGAACAATTTCGTCATCTCTCACTTGACATTATCATTCATCATCCAATGAAGAAACTCTTCATCAAGAAGGAAACTACTAACGTCAAAGTCATCATCAACCTTCTCCCCTACTAGCTTATTTCCTTCTCGTTCTTCTTCTTCTTCTCCATCCTTGTTCTTCCCCAGAACTCCATTGTTGCTTGTTTCATTTGCAGGACCAAGCTCCATGAAGTTGTTCGCATTACATTGATCGTTGCTCTGAAACAGCTCCAGATTTTCATCAGTATTACTCTCAATTTGGTTGAGTGTAGGTAGGAAAGATCTCAGCAGGAAATTACTGTTGAGTTCAGGCCTTGGGAGAATCACCCTTTGATCATGGCAGGCCAGAGGAGGAAGAAGAAGAAGATGATCTGATCTGGGAGTTAATGGTTTTTGGGTGATTGAGGTGTTCTTATCAGTTGTGGGGTTAAGAGTTGTGGGGAACTTCAATCTCTTGGAAGAACAATAGTAGGAGTTAAGCTTGGTTGAGGTTAGGGGTATTAATGGGTTGGGGTTCTTCCCTTTTGATTTCTCTCTCTGTTGTTTCTTGGCTTTTTCAACTCTCTTCCTATGCTTCTGCAACCAAAAACATATCTGAATGTGCATGCATGTGCCAGAGATGATCACGAATATAAGTGTAAATTATGTTTAAAATTCAAAATTTGCTCGATAATTTTTAACATTCTGTGATCTTATTGTAGAGGTATTGTCTGTTTTGATTTTAAAAAAATTACGTGACTTGAATACTTTTTATGAGATCACTCATCTCAGTGCTACTCAAGTTCATGTATGCTTAATTATGGAGTTTTTTATTATTGATTTTGTTTCAAAAGATGTCTCTAGATCATGGGTTGTTATATAATCAGTCAAATTTTCTTGATTAAAAATTGATTTAATTTTCGTATATTTAGAAATCATTTTGCTTTTGGGGGCTTTTTTTTTTTTTGGCTCTAGGGTTGTTCTATTTAAAAATAATAATAAATAAGTTTTTATTATATTTTATGTAAAGTTTAGTATAAAAAATTTTATTTTATATTTTAATAAATAAAAAATTTTGGATTAAAATGTAAAATAAAGTTGATATTTTTTTAAAAAATAATTAAATATGTAAAATAAAATAAATTTTTTATATTAAAATTTATATAAAATGTAAGAAAAAATTATTTATTTATTATTATTATTATTATTATTATTTTAATTTTAGATAGGTTAGAAAGGTCCTAAAATTAAAGAGGTTAAGCGAGTTGATTCAAGTGGAACCTAATTTAATGTTATATTTATTTTTTATGGATTGGGCAGATCTGGAGGCCCAGGGGGACTTATGTCAGATATTATACTTTTGTAGATATTATATTTTGTAGCAATAATATATTGTAATTTTTGAAAATAGTAAATTTAGGGGATATTAGGTTCAATATTTTTTAGAAAAATTAATTATTTAATTTAATGATATTTATAAATAATTTTTAATTAGATTATAAAATTATTAATTAAAAAATGACATATAAATATCATGACATTTAGATCACATAACATAACACCAAAATAACAAGAACCAAACGCTCTTTTAGATAAATTGCATTAGTGGTTGTTGCATGTAAATTTCAATTTGTTTATGTATGAAAATCTAAGTCTTCCAAGGTAAGAGCTCAGTTTTATTTTTATGTTACATCTCGCTATTAATAGTCGGCAAGTTAGGTAAAATTTACAACTTTAATCTTGCTCTGCTACACGCTCTCTGCTTGTTAGATGATCGAAAAGCTAGCAACCCCATCTACTACCCCTTCCTTTCCCTCCTTACTTTATTTCTCGGTTATTCACTCTCTCTCATTTTCTAGCCAGGTAATCTCAAATTCAAACTTGTTAGTAACCTATTTATAGAATTTTTATAATGTGAGAGCGAGAGTGAGAGTGCGTGGGAGAGGGAGGAGCACCGAGAGAGATAGAGAGACGAAGAAAGAGAAGTGTGGCAACCATACGTTGAAAAGCAGTAAGAGAATGGGAAAGTGAGCGAGGTCAAAAAAAAAAAGTCATTTATATATGTGATAAAAATTATATGATATTATACGTTATATTAATATTTTCAAAAAATTACATATACCACATGAAGTTACTTAAATATTACTCGTTTCATAGTTCCGTTAATTTTCTTCATCCTTGGTTAGTTTAGCTTTTAACTATAGTTAGTCCATCTCATTCACTAACCACTCACTAGTTGTCGATCACCAGCCACCAACTATCAATCGCCTGGCCATCATTTGCCTGACGATGGCCATTGCCTGCCTATCGTCGACAACAACGAGGGGCGGTCGGCGATCTGGTCGATATCCCTGGTCACCGCTCGCCAACCATCGGCCATGTCTTGTTGTTCGTTGGTGTTGGATGAAGAGACAAAAATTTCAAATTGGGAGTTTGATTTTGATTTTGAGTGAGAAATTTGAAAGGAAATTTTAAATTAAAAAAATATTATATTCTGAAAATAGAATATTCTGGTTAGATATTCACGAAAATTACTGTAATTATAAAATGCATAATATTTAAATAATTTCATATATTACATGCGAAATGCATAATTTCGTGCATTTCCTATATCTCTTATGTAAATGAGAAAGAAACAAAGAGGCTTAAAGAGGGGCATCTAAGAGTTCCGATGAGATTAATAGAGAAAGAAAAACCAAAAGAAAATGAGAGAGAGGCGACGAGAGATAGGTGGACGGTAGTGGTTGTGGTGATGATGTCGAGAAAGTGGTCATAACGGTGGTGGATGGCGGCAATGCAACCCGCATAGAGACATTATCGTTGAGCAGATTACAAATATTTTGCTTTCATTCTCTTTTTATAAGGTTACACATATATCACGTAACGTAAATAGTGCAGTCGATTTTTTGGCTCATTATGCTATATTAGGTAATTTTCGCTGGAAGAGAGATATGCCTCTTTTCACTGCTTTTTGCAATATTCTCAAGGAGGATACTGGTTGACTTCTTTACTATTTGTAATATTACTTTAGTTTAACGCTATGACTTGTCATTTTTCAAAAGAAAAAAAAGTTGCGACGACGGGTTTGTTGAGCCAAGGGGTGGGAGTAGGTGCAAGCAGGGAGGTAGGTGCCAAAAAATCCAAAGCAGTTTCCAATTAAAACAAAATAAAAAAATAAAAAAATAAAAAAAAAAACTCAAGCACATGGACCTTATAATTTTAAACATGTGCACATTCAAAATCAAGTGGCCCACCAAACATTTTGAAAAGCATAGTTTTGTTTTACTCAATATATGTGACCCAAATTAAAATTTGATAACATTTTAAAAATTTTAGTATTATAAACATGTTTAAATTTCGAGTCAAATAAAATCTAACTCATTTAATAAACGAGTCGAATATTCAATTAATAATATTCACTCAATTATGCATTTACACTTGAACTAGGCCTTTAATTATATTATTATCAGCACCTTAATTTACTTCATATATGAATAACAACTTAAAACTAAAATGAGATACACTTATATTATCTATTTATTATTTTTAACTTTTTTTTAAATTTTTTTATTATTTAATCATTAAAAAATATTTAACCAAGGTTTTAAAATTCCATTTCGATTTCAGTTTCACCGAATATGAAAGTATTAGTTTGAAAAATTTCGACAACTTTGGTAGTTTTGATCTTTCTCTATAAATTATTTAAATTTATTAATAATAAATATTGAATATTATTTTGCCAATTTCAACTGAGATTTGGCTGAAATTAGGATTTGGCCGAAATTAGACCGAAACAACTGAAACTCGATAGTTTTTTTGAATTGGGTTCTAACGAAACCGATTCGAAACGACTGAGTTTCAGTCGTTTCGATTGAGTTTTAAAACTTTATTTGTAACGGTACTAAATATGTTATTTATATGCAAATCACTTTCTGATCATCATATATAAATTTATATTAATGAAATGTATAACAATTAATTGTATGATTATTGAAATCTAAACAGAATATTTTAGATATTTATATCTTTAATGAAATTTACTTGATGTGCTATATCTCAGATACCAATTTTATTTAAATTATATAGAAATAAACATATATATATATATATATAAAATAATAATAATTAATTACCTGAAGGTGACTTGCCACTTGCTTAATGGTGAGGCCCTCCACGTTCATAAGGCTAAGTATATTGGTAGGAATTTCATCACCTGAAGAGAGGAGTTCATCATCTTCTCCATGTATTATTTCTAGGGTTTCTAATGAGGGTTATAGCTAATCCCATTCTTTAAAATAATTATTCTTTTATTTCTAATGAAGCAATTTAAATATTAATAAAATTTTGTTAGCCATATCTGGCATCGTTGTGGCTTTATCAGCAACAGAATCACCGACTAACTCACAAAGTATACTTAAATAATCGAGGAAGAACATGGCCCCATCATCTTGAAGTCTAGAGGCAAATTAGAGCTCGCTCAATATCTTAACGCATGGATCCATAATAATAGAGATTTAAAACTCTCTTAACTCGCGTTCTCTTATTGAAGCTCATGTTCATATCCCAATATTTAATCAAGTTCTACATTTTAATCCCAAGAAACATTATACAACCCATTAACCCATGATCCATTCTCAAAAAAAAAAAAGGAATTTATATCTGTCATCTCGAAAGATTCATTATTTTCAGGTGACACCACTCCTAAAATTCATTATTTTCATGCAGCACACCTATCTAACTTTAAAAGAGGAGTACTACCCATAAGTTTACCTCAAAATAAGGAGTGATGCTTGAAAATAATGAATCTCTAGGAGTGACAGATGTAAATTTTCAAAAAAAAAAATAACGACTCATTGAAAATTGACAGTTTAACGATGAATAATTAATTTGATTATCAGCTAAATAATTTTCAAAATTAAACAACTTTAATCTCATTTGTGTAGGATGCATGCCAGATTTAAGTGAAATTTGATATAATGATTTAACTTAAAGTTTAATTCAGCAGTAAAAAAGATTATTTTGAAAAGTCGACCGTTGCGTGCGCACACCTTTGCCGAGGAGGGTGACGGCAACAAGAAACCGGCGGTGGAGCTCGGAGTTCCACATCAGCCTCTTCCTCTTTGCCTTATTGGGCTTCTGATCATGTGAGCTTTGCTGATCATCATCAGGGCTTCTTCTTCTCTTCCTCGTCGACGGCTGGGCCTGCAACTTCCCCTTGTGCTGCCACGACTTCTGCCAAACGACGTCGAGGCCAGCGACGCTCAGCGGCTTCGTCATGTGGAAGCAAGCTCCGCGAGTCAAGGCTTCGCTTAGGATCCTCGGGTCATCATCGGAGCACATCGCTGTAAATCCAAACAAAAAGCTCTATTGGTAGGAGGAAAAAAAAAAGATGATTTGAAAAATTTTAGAAAAATGTGTATGATGTGAAATAAAGTGAATTAGTTTATATTAAAAATTATGTTAGATGTGAAATAAAGTGATTATTTAATGTTAAAATTTATGTAGGATGAGATATAAAATAATTTTTAAAATAAATTTAAGATTTTAGTTTTGACTAAAATAAGTTAATTTTTAGCCAGTTGCCAAAGTAGAAGATCTACGTCTGCATAATTTTTCTTTTAATTTAATCTCTCTTCTCTCTAATAATCCTCGTTAGAACATAAAATATTGCTGGGTTATGAGCCTATACCTACAAACTTAAGCTTTTAAGTTAGTTGGCAACCAGCAATCTAATATGGTATCAAAGCAAAAAGATCGATCAAATTTATCAATAGCATAAGGTTTTTTAAAATTTGTATTTATATTGAATTCTATGTTGCAAAGCAAATAAGCTTGCATCTGATGATTCTAAATATTATTCATGCAGTTCAATGCTATTATAATAAAAAATAATTATTGTTATTATAATAAAAATTAATAATAGAAAATTAATTTAATCCCACATTCTTTTATTGCAATATTTAGAGTAATATACTTAGATATCATTTTAGAATATTAATCTTATAATACTTTATAATTTCATTAATTTAAACATATCATTAAATCAAATATATTAATAATTTTTTCAAATAATATATATATCATAACATCTCAATAATATTGAACCAAACACACTCGCAATACCCTTTCTTTTCCCTGTCATTCGAGTTTTTAATACATAAAAAACACACCAAATAGAAGTTGTGCAATGAATGCAGGAAATAGGCCATGCAAAGATTACGCGACATATGAATTGGGCAATGTACAAAATTTTTAGTATCCGTGTTTGAAGATCTTACTGATGACAGGCTTGTTGACATTGAGGATTAAGAGTTCAAGGAGCTCTAAGCCGGTGATTTGAGTCATCGAGTAGTCGATTATGATAAGATCGAACTCATTCCTTCTCTCACAAATGCATTCAAGAGCCTTGTGAACATCAGTGAAGGCAGCCACTGATAATCAGAATAGTTTGCTTGTTATTTGTAGTTTTGAATGAGGTTTATGATATTCAAAGAAGAAGAACATGAAATGATGAATGAGAAGAATTAAAAAACAGAAAAAATCAATAAAAAAATATAATAAGAACAACGAAAAGAAAGAGCGAATGACTATTGGATGCATGATGAGAAAGAGAAAGAAAAAATAATCTAATAATTTTTTTGGCATATAATTATGAACCAAATAAAATGAGAGCAACAAACTTATTTTGAAAAAAAAAAACACAAAAAAAACAAATGAATTAAAAAAAAACAAACTAAACCTAAACATTAAACAACTCAAGAAAAAATTAAGAATTTTTCGAAGAATGAATATGTAATTTTATGCAATTAGCTTATGATTTCAAAAATAAGATTTAACTAAAAGACAAATCATAAATTGATGCATACGCCTACCTCTATAATGGCAAGTCAAGAGAATGGTTTCTAAGATTTTAAGGCACGTAAGATCCTCGTCAATAACCATAATTCCCAAATTGCAAGCAATATAGTGCTCGTTGAACCAATTTCCCGCCACTGCGCCCATCGGTGTCATGATCCGAGGAAGGGAAGAAGGAGAAGAGAAAGAAGAAGAAGAAGAAGCACTGAGGATTGTAAAAATCAAACTTAGAGGGACAAATAGAGGCCTTCAGAGGGTTAGAGTGAGGTAATAGCATCTTTAAGTATTAAAGGAAAAAGACCTATGAAAAGCAGCAAGAGGAATAGAAGAAACAAGAAGAAGGCTGACAAGTGTTGGGCATTGGAGGAGTGGGTATAATTGCCTTCTCATTTTCAGTTCAATGAACAAATGATGCTTGATATGCTTGAATTAATTAGTGACTTGTAAATGATTCACTTAATTATGTATATACTATAATTTGTGGCAAAAAAAAAGTTTTTTCATTGAAAAAAAAAATGGGTTGTGATATATATATATATATATCTTTATATGATAGCAGGTTGTTAATTTTGCTCGAAATTTGAAAATCGTTTGAAAATTAAATCGAATTTTTGATTGAATTGAGCTCGATTCAATACACATGAGCCGACTAACATTCAATACACTAACAACCTATTTTTTTGGCTCAAGATTTTATCATTAATCCAATCTTTACTTGATGTGGGATCGGATTGAGATTACTCAAAATTAGATCAATTACAAATAAGAAGATATTTTTGCATATTTATTAATATAATTAGATTTAATATGTTAATTTTTTGTAGTTGTTTAATAGAATATTTCATTAGAATTTTCTTCATAATTATTATTCAAATTATATTTATTATTAATTAATTTTATTTATTTTATTTGTAAACATTAGATTAAGATTGCAAATGGCCACAGTTAAACTAATTAAATGAACAAATACATTTATACACAAAATCAGACTAAACGATTAAAAATTAATCAAAATTCAGATAAACTTTAGCTTAGATCGAGCTTGAATCGATAATAAATAAGTTAGACCTAGCTCGATTCGAGATCACATCAAACTCTTCTTGTTCATTTTTTCAATCGAATTGTGATCAAATTAAAAATTTTAATTTAATTTTAAACCGAGATTAGATTGACTCGAGATAGAATTATTAATAATTCTAGATTTATTCACATGCATAACCTAAAAATTTCATTAAATAACATAATAAATTCCAAAATAAAATAACACTTCCAAATTTAACTACACATTACAAAACAGATGTTAGATTTCTTATTTGTGATTGTAATATGATATTATAAAATATGATATTAAATATGATATTAATTAAGAGCTAGTGACTGTAATTTGTGATTGTAATAAGTAAATATATATGCTTTAAAAAATTTAAAAATTTAATAAATATTTAATTTTAGAGATTAAAAGAGGAAAGTGATTTTCTTTATTGATAATAATAATATATGCATTTTTTTTAATTCATTCTTAGGTTGATTTACTAGATTTCTTATTTTATGTTTCTTAGTAAATCAAGATTAATGAAATATTTTATATTTAATTTAAAATCTTTCTCACATAATATTTAGTGGATGGAGAATTAAATGAACAAAATATTGAAAAAGATTATTTCATAAATAAACACTTTACATTTGTGGAAAGTGTGCTTGTGACTTGTAAGTTATGGGGTATATCTTTGCAATAATATTTATGTTGACTTTTGTTCGTACTTGATTTCATGTACAAAAATATTTCATCATATTCAATATAATATAAATTTTGTTAATGTAGAGATCAGATTGACACCTAAACTTTTAATTATCCAAATTATCAACTTTTGTTTTTCTATTTACTAATATTGAAACTAAGATTTTTATCACAGGCATCTATATGTTAGTAAGTTCATAAGATAGAATTTTTTTACGATCAACTAATTGTAGATAGAAAGTTGAACTCAAGACATGCATATCTCTTTAGGCATGCGCGCATATCTCCTTAGGCATGCATATCTTCATAGGTTGTTTTTTTTCTCTAAATAATTTGCAGTTTTTCCGCTTAATAAATTATTTGAATCAAACAATATGCATAGTAGTATTGACACTCACCACTTATGTTTCACGTGACCGCTTATAATTCTGCTGAAAGTTAAGGATTTCATATCCTCTTTGATCTGAAAGGGAATAACTAGGAAGCACAACTCAAGGACGACGAGGTACCTTAGTTTGATGGTATTTCATAATCCCCAAACTCGATAAACATTGCTTTCAAATCTTCCTAACCTCCATGGATCTTGGAGTTAGAGCCTGTGATATTTTCGCTAACATAAATGTAGATGTTTACTAGCAAAAATATTTTTTCATTATGAAGCTTATATGGTGTCCTTTAACCTGGAATAATTATAACTGAGTAAGATGGCTTCGCATTAATGCCCATTTAAATAGAATAGTTTGCTTGAGTCAAACATAAACTTTATGCAGCTCACCTTTAATCATGTATGCGAGGTCTATTTGGAGTGATCTTTTCTATTTTTTTTTTTTTAGGCCTTCACGGTTGAATTTTTCTCGTATCAAAACTATCATTAATTTTCTCAAAAAAAAGAATTTCATAAGAAAGAAAATAATAATAATGAGACCACTTAACTAGTATATATAATAGAATATAAAATGTGAATATGTGATATATTTGATAAGCACTTTAGTCTCTCTCATGTAAATTTAACCTTTATTTGAGTTATAATTTGACTGGTTGTGAAAAATTTTAAGAAAATATTCTATAAAGCCATTAAAATCAAAAAAAAAAAAAAATTCTATAAACCCTTGACTTTTTCCTCTACCTACTTTTTGTCGGCGGCCCTTCGTACATCGCTCTGCGCCTCCGCAACAGATCGCTCTCTCCTATGGCCGCGACCGCCGCCACCGCCGCCACCGCCGTTGCCAGAGCCGCGCCAAGCCTTCTGGCCTCTCGGAAGGACTGGCCTTTTGCCTCCGTCTTCCTTCCACCGTTCTCCAAAAGCCTGCTCCGCCACCAACCCTCGTCCCTTCACATCCTTCACCGCCTCCCCACCCCTGTCTCCGCTGCTATCTCCGTCGATCCGCCCACTCCTTCGGTTCCTTACCCATCTACCTTCCCATTCTTGTCCCACCGCTTCGCCGACGACGAGCCCCGAAAAGGCGCAGACGTCCTGGTGGAGGCCCTGGAACGTGAGGGCGTCACCGACGTCTTCGCCTATCCTGGTGGTGCCTCCTTGGAGATCCACCAGGCCCTAACTCGTTCCCCTTCTATCACCAATCACTTATTTCGCCACGAGCAGGGGGAGGCCTTCGCTGCCGATGGATATGCCCGTTCCACAGGCCGAACCGGCGTCTGTATAGCGACCTCTGGCCCCGGAGCCACCAACCTCGTCAGCGGCCTTGCTGACGCTCTTCTGGACTCGGTTCCTCTCGTTGCCATCACCGGCCAGGTCCCCCGTCGCATGATAGGCACCGACGCCTTCCAGGAGACTCCGATCGTCGAGGTTACCCGATCCATAACCAAACACAATTACCTTGTTCTTAGGGTTGAAGACATCCCCCGAGTTATCAAAGAAGCCTTCTTTCTTGCTACTTCCGGACGCCCAGGCCCTGTTCTGGTTGACATCCCAAAGGACATCCAGCAGCAGCTTGTTGTCCCCTGCTGGAACATTGAAATGCAACTCCACGGTTATCTCTCTCGCATTCCTAGGCCGCCTCGGTCGGACTTCCTCGAGCAGGTTGTGCGGCTGGTGTCGGAGTCCCGCCGTCCTGTTCTTTACGTTGGGGGTGGGTGCTGCAATGCCGGCCCAGAGCTTCGCCGTTTCGTTGAGCTTACTGGAATCCCGGTGGCCAGTACTTTGATGGGTCTCGGCGTCTACCCTACCTCCGACGAGCTCTCCCTCAAAATGCTTGGTATGCACGGCACAGTGTATGCCAATTATGCTATCGACAAAAGCGACCTTCTCCTTGCATTTGGCGTGAGGTTTGATGATCGGGTCACCGGAAAGCTGGAGACTTTTGCTAGCCGAGCGAAGATTGTCCACATTGATATTGATCCTGCAGAGATCGGCAAGAACAAGCAACCCCATGTATCTTTTTGCGCTGATGTAAAGCTGGCTTTGGAAGGAATGAATTCATTGATTACTGAGACACGCTTGAATGACAGACTCAATTTCTCATCGTGGAGGGAGGAACTGGATAGAAAGAAAAAGGCCTACCCTCTTAACTACAAGACGTTCGGGGAAGCAATCCCTCCACAGTATGCAATTCAGATGCTTGACGAGCTGACAAATGGTGAGGCTATAATTACCACTGGTGTTGGCCAACACCAGATGTGGGCTGCTCAGTACTATAATTATAATAGGCCGCGGCAGTGGCTGTCGTCAGCAGGGCTGGGAGCTATGGGTTTTGGGCTCCCAGCTGCAGCTGGTGCGGCAGTTGGTAATCCTGGTGTTGTGGTAGTCGATATTGATGGCGATGGAAGCTTTCTAATGAATGTACAAGAGTTGGCAATGATCAAGATAGAGAACCTTCCGGTAAAGGTCATGGTGTTGAACAACCAACATTTAGGCATGGTTGTGCAATGGGAGGATCGATTTTACAAAGCAAATCGAGCTCATACGTTTCTGGGAGATCCTTCCAATGAATCTAAAATATATCCTGATCTTGTGGGTATTGCAAAGGGTTTTGACATACCCGGAGCTCGTGTTACCAAAAGGAGCCAGGTCAGAGAGGCAATCAGGGAGATGTTGGAGACCCCTGGACCTTACTTGCTGGATGTCATTGTACCACACCAGGAACATGTGTTACCTATGATTCCAAGTGGAGGTGCATTCAAAGATATTATCATTGAGGGAGATGGACGTACATTATATTAGGTATTACAAATAGCAGGTAACTGGCAATGCTTTACTTACAAAATTTAGAAAACTGAAAAATTTGCTTGCTTCTATGTGAACCTACTAGGCTCGCTCTTTCTTTTCTATTGTAATTTGTTAGCTGCTTGCATGGTTTTGCTTATTTTGTTCTACGCCGTTTAAACATTCTTCATTACCAAGCTTGGAATTTGTGGTTTGTAAGATGACCCTTTCCTAAGTTGTAGCGTGATTGGTGGGAACAACTTTTTTGTAAGGGATGAAGAGTTAATAAGAAGAAGGGAGAAAGGGGGTGGGTTTTATGCATAAGATCGCTTGGCAATCTCGGTGATCGTTGAAGGTTTTGGTGTATTACTAGTTTGCTAGAGAGAGCTTGGAGGGATTTTGATGTGGCGGAAACACTAGTAATACACCATCATTCCCGTAGGAGAGATCAAATACAAAATGCCAAAGCGCACAAGCCCATATAGGGGGAACCAAAATATTGAAAATATTCTCAGAAATATGTTTATTAAATATTATTGAGAATAGAGGATGCCAGTCTTATACAGGTGATTTGACTTCAACATGAAATTAATGTGAAATCTAGGTAAAGTTTGAAATTGATTCTTCTAGCCCATATTAGGTAACCTGTCAAATTTCAAATGAATCAAAATTTGAGAGATATGAAAGTAAAATAAAATATATTATTGGACATTCGAAAGAATACTAAAATGTGACTTGAAATTTCCCTAAACAAACTTTTTTTGGAAATTGCATTTTAAAGAGACTATGTTACATCATGTGCCCGTTAAATTATTCGAAAACATGCTATGCATATCCTTTAACTACTCCCAGATTAGAAGTTATGGTTGTTTTAAGTTTCTTGCTTCCGGTTTTGTGTTTGTTACTTCTTTTTTCTTAGTGTTTCCCAAATAATTTTTAACATCGTATTCTACATTGGATCTAAAACAAAAACATCAACAAGCTTTAATCGTACGCTTGTTGGAATCTGTTGCATGGATCTCTATTTTTTTATTGATCTCTATTTAAATCACTCTTTACAAGCGGTCAAGGCTAGTCTGATGATCATATTCTTAAGACTGTTTTGGTCTTTCGCTCTCTCCACTATTGTGAGTTAGACTACTCATACTTACGTGCAAGAGCACTTGTGATAGACAATATACGTGATGAAAGAACTGTAATGCGCGGAAATTCAAGGAGAGAATAAGTGAATGGTGAGGCGACCACATGATTTGTTTTATTTATTTCGTTAAAATTGCAGTGGTACCTTCTAGACTACTACAATATAGTATTCAGTTAATTTGGCTAGCCTTAACATGCATTTAGATAACTTAATCATATGTGCATAAATTAAAGATGAAATCTGCCTTATTACTATGGCATGGAGATGTATTGTTTTTCCATTATCTAAGAGAGAAAGGGCATTTTAGCTTATTTTGTGCTTGACTATTGAAAAAGGAAAACTATGTCTGATTTTGTTGCATGCTAACAACAATTTAGGTGTTTGAAATTCTTTTTTTTAGATGTTAAATTTCCTGATTCTGTCAATCTAACAAACACCTGGGCAAAGGAAATGATGAATGCACTTTGTTATGCTTCATTAGTGAGTGGCCACATATGCAGAAAATAGTTGCTTGTTTTGATTAGTTAATGGCAACAAGTTACTTCTACTTACATATTTTCTCATTCCACTACTGTCTACTTGTTAGTCATAATTAGTTGTCTTTTTTTTTTATCTTTTCTCATATATTTTGGATATCTAGTCTCCAAAATTGACATCTTTGCTTTTCTATCACAATGTATGGAATTAGGTGTGAAAGAACTTATTAAATTCTACAATCAAATTTTTATCAGTCTATAGACTGAAAAGTAGATGAGATACTTGTAATTTCATTTGTCGCATAGATTCACTTGTACGTTTGCAATAATCTCTTCGTTCCGGAGATGAACCAACAGATACTACCCTAATGACAACTTATCTTATAAATCAAATATATAGAAAATATTTATTCAAATTTAATAGATTCCTTTTAAATGTTAACTTCATTGCTGCACGTTCTCTTATGCAAATTCAGAGTAAGTCGTTAATTTGCTGAACTTGGTCATTCTAATACTCTACAACAATTCATCTCAAATCTAGTCATCTGAAAAAGATTTAAGATTTTTTTTTTACATAAGAGATTTATGGTTTAAGGGCTATACTTTTTAGCATGCACTTGTGTGATATCAATATTTAACTTTAACTTTTCATGTAGTGTCGGTTACCATAATAATGCTTAATGTACTAGACCTGAAAAGCTTTGGTTTGGTTCCACCAAAACTACATTTGATTGGACCGAAACGGACTTGAGTAGATTGAAACTAGTCCGTTCATGTCCTAACTAGATCTAGTTCTAGATCCGATCTAATATTCGAATACAAAAAACAAGAATTGGGACTAAGTCCTGCCGATCCGTTACCATTTTCCTATTTTTATATTTTTTTCACTGTGTTTAAAAAGAATTTATTAAATGTTGATTCCAATTCTAGTTGACAATTACAACTTTATAATTTATTAAACTTAAAAGATAGAGTTATCAATTACAACTTTATAATGCAAAAAATAAAAATATTTAGTGATTGATGATGATTTTTTCATCCCTAAATTATTGTTTTTGAATTCATCCATGAAGGTCATGAGATTCTACTTCAAACCATTTTTTAAATATGTTAGAATTTACAACGAGGAATTTGAAAAATTGCTTCTATAATCACTAGTTTTTCTCTATTTGTGGAGAATCACAATTCATGTGATAATTGATGCTTCAGCTGCTAGTATGTCATGTGCAATGATAAATAATACAAGATATTGTTTAGCTGATAAATTCAATCAATTTGGGAGACCAATCACATCACTGATCGGGACTCTCTGAATTTTAATAAATTGACTCATTTAAGTTTATTGTTCCGGTGTTGTTGTCAAGAGTCCTATGTCGAGGAGATTCCGGGCAGTCTCTTTGTTGTTGTTGCTTTGAGACCGGTGAATATTCCTATCCCTTTTTTTATAGATAGATATTTGTTACTGCTTTAAAATCAATGCCTATGTCCTTACTGTCTTACAAAAAAAAGGCAATTATATATATGTTCTTGCATATTTTTCCCGGTTTTCCAAATTAATATCGCGAGTACATATAATTCAGAAAAATATGTGAGTGATTCATATACAACATCTTTTTCTTTTATCAGGGGTTCTACCAATTGATATGTTTCCCAAAATAATTGAAATTCAATTTCTTGATCTCTGTCTTCAATTTTTGGAAACTTATGAAATTCTTCCACCAAGCCCTGATTAATGAACCTACACTTGGAATAATAATTATATTTATATATTGGCTACCCATCACACCATTTACTCTTCTTGCAATGGCGAGGAGAACTCTAGAGCTCCTAGGCTTACACCAGTGAACACCAGCACATTCACGAAAGTGGAATAGAATCAACCAACTGGCATACTGTTGTATCATCGAGTTCTATTTCGTACTACACTACCATCTTTCTCGAAAAAGTTTCACTTCTCCATCAACAAGTCTCCTCTTTTGAATCGATTTCTTGTGCAGCTGCTGGCAGCAAATTCATCCATGGATCTCCCCCCACCATCCTTCAGGAGCTGCTGAGTCCTGAGTTGTTAGTGGATCATGAACTTCAGTCATGCCTAGTTCTTCAAATTCCTCTGTAATCTTCTTCAAGTACTATGAAGACATTAGGGGGTGTTATTTATATTTAGTTATTTGCAGTGTTTGCATGCTCGATATAAATATTGAGAATTCGATGTTTAATATGTAATTTTAACTATTTAATGTCGCGTTTTCGTGTATGTAGACAGTAGCCAGTTTGTTTGTGATGAGATCCACTATTTTCATCTGTGTGAAGAAACTTTGTGATCTGTGAAATAACTCTCATTCTGGTGGTTTTTGATTACTTTAAAGAACTGATTTGGAGCAAGTCGATCTCATTTTGAGTTTGATCTTTTTGATTTTATGTCGAGTTTCAATTTCTCAAATTAAGAGATTAGTCTTTGTATGATAAAATTAAAAACACATTTCAGGCATTACGATTGTCATGTATGATCATACTATGGCAAGTTAAACACGTGTATGTATACGTTCTAATCATATCGATTTTATTTTGAGTTAATTGATGTTGAATCATTAAAAAAAATTGACAGTTTGAATCAACCTAATTTAGTCAGTTTCAAGAAAAATTAACAGCCCTGTTAATTTATGATACTGTTGATTTTTTTTTTTTTTTTTTTTTTTTTTTTTTTTTTTTTTTGAAAGTTGATAGTTTTGAACTTTTGATTAAGTTATTCTAGGAGGTAACATCAAAGAAAAAGAAGATTTGCTCGGAGTTCAAACATGGTCGTGGGGGAAAAAAATCCCGTTTATCTAAACAAATAAAAATTTTAAAAATAATAATATTAATGTCATCATGGAAAAAAATTTAATGTAAAATATATTATTTTATAGACATCTCTGGCAAATTTTAACACAATTATTAATTTTATTTCGCAATTTAAGTAACTTTAAAATTACATTTAAGTCTTTAGTTTAAGACTGAATATTTGGTTTTTGATTTTACAAAAATCAACAAATGAGTTATTATTATTATTTTTAAAAACAAAAAAATTATCAAGTTTCCATCTCTCTCTCCCCTCTCCCTCCCTCCCACTAAATCCCACTATCGCCAGCGACGGCAGAGAAGCTGGTCACTGACAAAGCCACTGACAACGCCCCCCTCTCTCTCTCTAAATATGCAAGTCTTACATAGAAAGGATAACAGGTGGGAATCCCCGGCCCTCCTTCATCGACAATGGCTCCTCCGCGCCGTCCGCCTACCGCTGACGACAGAAAGGCAACAGAGCCGTTGTTACTCTACAGTCACCAACGGTAATGAGATTCAGCTAGGGAGAGGGGAGAGAGGGAACAGGCAACTTGACAATAAAATAAAATAAAAACTCATTTGATGATTTTATAAAATAAGGACTAAATGTTATTTTTTTTGAAATTATAGGCTTACATGATATTAAACTTTAAAGTAAAAACATAAATTTAATTTACCCTATTATATATATATAATTTATTTTATTCCACGTTACACAAGCATTTCAAATTCCAATAAAAATTTTTAAGCCAAGAAGTTTTTTTCATGAACCAAAGAAACCATAGGTGTAATATAAATATATATATATATATATATATTGGCTTATAAATTAATCGAACTATATGGAGCTAAAAGTTGGGACAATTATCATGCAAGCTTCTTGCCTAAAAGAAGAGATGCCAAGCTTATCAAGAATGCAAAGCATCTTTCACAGAATATTAATTTCAATAATTAGAGAATAAAATGACACTGAGATCCCATTTGCCAACTCGAAACGAATTTTATTTTAGATTCTGCTCGAAATCAATTCAAAACATTTTACTTAACTAGTAATACAAGACTTGAAATCTGAATTGCTCGAACGGGCTCCAAATTTACAGGAGCCAAAAAGAAGATTTTAATTTTTTAAATTAAATTTTTATTTATGTATCTCTAAAGATAAATTGTTTTCATTCATCAATCAATAAAGGAGTCAAAACTATAATTTCTCTAAATGATGGATTTAAATTTTAGAGGGGTGAAATAAATGAAAATATTAGTCATATTTAGAATAATAGATGTAAATATTTTTCCTTCAGAATTTAACGAGCAAAATGATCCAACTTTATAGGTGACATAATTATTTCAAAAAACTTTTATACGTACTTTACATAATTATCATCGAACATTATAGTAATTTTACTTGTGTCTATAATAGGTGAGAGATACGAGAAAAATAAGTTTTTTATAAGGATTTTTTTACATTCTACAACAAACTTATATATTTATGGACAAAATAATCAAAAACTTGTGAAATTTAACAAATTTTAAATATAAATAACACCTAATATAAAAAAGTGCAAGTTAAAGAAGAATATTTCATTAATTTTAATATTTTTTTCTCTTTTGGTCTTCAAGCTAAAATGGCGTGTTTAATTATGTTTTTGATGAGTTAATTTTACAGAATTAGAGATAATTATTATTTTTTATATGAATATTTATATTTGAAATTTATTAATAACTGTAGGGCACATTTGTAATTTATAGATTTAGATTATTTTTTTATGTAATTAAGTAAGTTTATAGTGATTACATAGAAAATGTTGTCTGAGAATTCAAATGCCTTAATACCTGCCGTAATACCCGCCGCCGGCGGCGGTCGCCGCCCACTTATTCTTCGGCGGCGGCGGAGGGGGGATACACTTGGACGCGTCGCTGCGCACGCGGTCATCAACGGAGTTGAAATTCCGCTCACGGCGGCAGCGAATATACTCCTCCGCTCGGGCATCCACCGCCTCGTCGGGCTCCAACAAGTACGCCGCCGGCCGGATCTCCGGCTCCTCTACCTTCCGCCGAAAGTCGCCGCCTTTCCCCGCCGTATCTTCCACCTGAGGCCGCCCCGCCTCCCTGCCGCCGGCGTTGCCGGAGCGAGAGAGCATGCGGGTAGCGAGGTAGAGGTAGGAGACTCTGGCGAGGGTGAAGGCGATCTCGCCGGAGCGCTGGCAGATGGATTCCGTCCGCCGCTTGCTCTTCGCCGGAGGCATGGGTGTAAAGACAGGGGTTGATGGATAAGACGGTGGCATTTATACGTGTGGCAAGTGGTTTGAATGGGGTGAGAATGATCCGAGTTCGAGTTAAACGAGACTCGGATTAAAATTCGGCTCGTTGATTCATAAATTGGTGCTGGATCAAACTTTAGTTTGAGCCGATTCAAATTGGTTAGTATTTAATTTTACAATGACTCAAATTTTAATCACTGCAACCATTCCATCAATAAATTGAGTATTATTTTTGAGCAAATAATTACATTCATTTCATTATACTTATGTTATATTATCGTCTGGCTCTATAATTTTAAATTTTTAATATTTAAATTTCTGAATTAAATGTACATATTAATTAGGATAAATTTTTAAATATTAAATTTTATAAAATATTCAAAAAATAATTTCTCTTTCTCCTTCTTCTTCTTTTTTTCTACTCTTTTCTCTCTCTCAACTGAATGTGAAGGGAAAAGAGAAAGAGATTAGAGGGAGGAGAAAATAATATCGAAGTTTAATTTTAATCTCTTTAAATTTAATCTTACAAACAAAGAGATCCTAACGTGCTAAATATGTCTCGGCCCACACCTTCAACCAGTTGATTCCATGAAGAAAAGTTAAAGCATTAGCAATTTATAAGCGTCTCCCTTCTCTTTTTTTCCCTTCTTAATCACAAAGTATGGTTTAATTTCCCTTTTACCAATTTTAATTCAAATATGCTGTGGAGCATGGACTTCAGTCGTGTTGTAATTTTTCGTGATTGCCCGATTTTCATGCATGTCAAAAATTTTGAAAAATATCATCCAGACTCTTTTAAAGTTGGACACTTATTTTATGTAAGTTCATAAATTTAAATTCTTTTATGGATCTTTCAAATGAATAATTATTCTTGTAGGACAATAAATTTGAACTTCTTTTGAATGAATCCCTGAGGTATACCGCACTTTTCATTCGAATTCAAAAAATTAGTAATCGTGAAATTTGTAAACAGTAGTCCATTCTCAAAGACTAATTAAAAAAAATTAAATTCATGAGTATGTATATATATATATATATATATATGTATATATTTATGTGTGTACAAATATATATATGGTTGACTGCTATTTTGTCAAGAATGGGCACGTGGTGGTGAAAACATTACTTACGTACAACCTAAGCGTGAATCCAACTCGGTTCGAATAGCTTAACTCGATGAGCTAAATATAGTACGATTAGTAAATGAATGAAATGAATCCATCAACTCAAATATGATCTATTTAATAAATAAGTTAAAATTAATGGTTAATAAATGAAATTTCTAAATGGCACAGGTTCAAATTAAGTTGATTCAAAATTGTATAGAATATAAAATAAAATAAAACTATTAAATTGAAATTTGTGTAATATAAATTATAAAAAATATATATATATGTTTTTTAATTAAAAAGATTGTAACTTAAAAGTCATGATTTTTTTTTTAAAATTTATGATTTTTAAATTAAGTTAATATATTACATTAAAAAACTCGGATGGCATAAATAAAATTTAAATTAAAGGTGCTTTAATACATAATTCGAATATATTTAAGTGGGCATTAGATTAAATTAATGTTTCTTTATGACACATGAATGAAAGCTCACCCTAATTATAGGCTTAATTCATGGCTAAATTTGAGAGCATAATTGCATAAATGATAAAACTTTGTGGATAGTGCTGAAATAATTATACCTTCACTTTTTTTTTTATTAATGATGATTAGACGTTAATATTATTTTCCTCAATAGTTGGGAGCACGTGAGTTTATTCCTTAATTTTATCATTATCAAGCCAATTTAACTATGATCATACATTTGCATGTACGTATCATAGAATTCAAATAATTAATTATTGAAATTTTCTGAAATTGTGCATGAGATATTGTTTTTCAATAAAGTTAAAGCAAAAAAAAGCATCTATGATCAAAAATATAGTAAACAAATGCTCAATTATAGATAGTTTAATATAATCAAAGTAGATCATTTGATTATTTGGCAGGCCGGGCCGAGGTTGGTCTTGGCACATTCGAGCCTAAAAGTTTTTCCTTTGCTCAGTCTGGCTCGGGCCCAAGTGTCGGGCTAGCTTTAGGCTTCCAATCCCGTCTAATTAAAAGATTAAGCCACCAAATTCGCCTAAATATTATTGTTAGTTTTCTCATAAATGCATGTAATATATACTTTCTATAATTTATGTGTATTATTTGTTAAATTTGCTAAGTAATACTATAACAATTTATTTTCATAATAATTGTTTTTATTTGTTGTAATAAATACAAAATAATAACTCAAAACTTATAAATTATTAAAAATAATGTTTATGTTATATAGATAATTTAAAATAAGCTAGCATATATGATCCCTCTCTAACTTAAAATTTTGAATTAAAATATTACTTTAATTTTACAATAATGAAACGAGTGGGCCAAAGCTTAGCTAAAAACTAAAGCTCAAGTCCAGCCCGTATATTTAACGAGCTCAAACTTAAATGTTAGACATTAAATTATGAACTTTTCTTTTTATCCAAGTCCGCTCAAATAAGCATTGGGCTTGGCCGACCTATTGTGCCGCTCGCCTATTATTCAAATCTAAATCAAAATTATCTATCGTAAAAATAGTGATTGATGCCCTCCCTACGACAAATCTCGAATTAGTTATCACAAATGCTATTGCAAAGTTGTTAATAGGCAATTGTCATCTATAGAATCAATATCAATATTTTATTTAAAGGGCATTTAGTTCGTTGTTATTTTAGTATTATGTTATGTAATCTAGATATCATGACATATAAATATTATAATCTTTTGACTAATAATTTTATAATCTAATTGAATATTATTTATAGATATCATTAAACTAAATAATTACTTTCTCTAGATAACATAACATAACATCAAGATAACACTGAACCAAACGCCCCCTTAGAGCATTGTCAAACGAATGTAGAATTCCAACACCGAATTGGTATCAACATTTTATTTGGCATTTCCTTCGTTAAAGTTTTTTTATTTTAATTTATTTTAAATTTTTTATTTTCATCTAAATTGTTATCACATTTTCCTAATCAACTTTATTTATTTAGAAAAATTAATTTTAATAAAATTAAAATTATGTGGATGAATATATATTTTTATTAGGAGCCATGAATGATATAAAAATAAAATTAGATTTTGTGAGGAATATGATATAATTAAGTTAATTATCATTTTAATATTTACGTGAGATGAAAAATAAAATAAAATTTTTATTTTGAAATATATATATATATAATGTAAAATTAATATAGTTAAAATTTAATATTAAATTTTATGTATAATATAAGATATCTCATTAAAATTAATTTTAATTTTAACTTCACTAAACAAATATGTTTGGTATCACGTTTGTATTAAAAAGATGCAAATTAAAATACTCATTGAAATATTAAAAACAATATTTTTTATAAAAAAATATTTGATAAACTAATTTTAGAAAATATTATACTACTGAAAGCTACCCAAAAAAAATTTACAACATGTGTAATTACTATTATTACTTTAAAAACACTAACCAAAGTTTCCATCAAAGTCATTTTTTTATAATATGTTAATTGATTATTTTTTAAAAAGTAATAAAAGTTATTTTAAAAATCAGCCACTTACATATAATATACGTACAGCAATACAAGTCAATATTTTTTTTTTTTTTTGTTAATAACAATTATGTCTCCCAAATTTGTGCCTGTGCATATACAATCAGCTGGTTTCTCTAAATTTTAAACTTTTTAAAATGATTATCTAACGTGAAAATAAGTCATTCAATATTAATAAAAATGTCTAATAAAAAATATTTTTTTTAATTAATTGATTAGATTGTACATTAATTATATTTATCTAAAATGCTGATGTAATTTTTAAATATAACAAAACTACTTTATAGAAAATGTTATTTATTTGATCCTTTATTAATAGTAATAGACTAATTTGCATATTATCTTAAATTAGAGGAATTAATTTAAAAAGTAAAAATATCTAATTACATATAGGCTCAAACTAGAGGGACCTAATTGTTAACCTTTTTTTTTAATTATGAGTATTATATAGAGGATATTTTAATTATGAAAACTTATATATTTTACCATTAAAAATGAAATATTATGTATATCACATCAAAATTTTATAAAATTTCAGATTTTTCATTATTTTTGAATAAATTTGCATTATATTTCAAATCATATGCTCTAAATTACTTTAACACTAGAAAATAAGTCATAAATCCTACCTCTAATCTTAACATTTTAATTTTTCATATATTAGTTATATATATGTATATATATTTTAATTTAATGTAGTGAAATAAAATTCTCTATTAATATTTATGAAATATATAATTTTATAAGTTTTAGTGTAATATAAATAACATTTTATTTTTAATAATAAAGTATATAAAATTTTATAATTATGATGTTTTTTTTTTCAATCTCTCAGGAGTGGCAAAATGGGTCGCAAGTCGGGTTCGGGTTGAACTCGAATCGGACCTGACTAGAATAACTTCAACCTGAATCCGACTCATTTATTAAATAAGTTAAAATTCATGAATCGAACCCGACCCGATTAATAAATGAGTCAGATTCTTTATAGAATATTGTTTGATAAATTTTCAATCCGAACCATACCCAACCCGATTATGCCTAACCTGTTTAATAAATGGGTCAAAATTTATGACCCATTCCTAAAATTTATGAGTTAAATTTGAGTTGAGTTCACGAATCGAATAATATATTGCCACCCTTACTCAGAGGTCGAGCTGAGTACTGAGTCTACTGACCACATAACCCTAGAATCAGCCAGCTGGCATCTGAGCCAGAAGAATGTCTGATATCTATAAAGAACCAACCATCATTCAAAAATACATAAAGCAGGCTGGCCCCACCTCCTACATTGTCCTGATAAGAGCAGGCAGTAATCTTTCACCATTGCATCCCCATACAAAATCCACTAATCTTAAGATTCTTTAGGGATAAATATATTATATTAGCCATGATATCCTCAAATTAATACAACTCTTTTTACTCATTTACTTCTTGAAAAAATTATTTCCATTAATTTCATCAATACACAATATTTTTGCATGCATAATTTCATTTGACATCTAATTTCGATTAACAATTATCAAATACTTTAAATTTATAAAATCCGTAACTCAAATTTTAGTACAATACCAAAATCTTAGCTACAATAGTTATCTTTAATATATATCAACAAAAATATAATTAACAGTAAAATCTATGCATGTATACGATGATGATAATGTAATAAGAGTTAATAATAACAATAACAATATGTAATAACATGCAACGATTATAATACGTATATATATATAGTAAGGGCAAGAGCTAGCATGTCATTACGTATGCATCAAAGTTACTGGAAAATATGTGATAATACTATTTAGCTCTTCTGGGTATTATTTAATTATCAAATTACATTAAGGTGATTGTTACGACTTACGATTTTACAAATATTCTTTTATTTTTGCAATGAATGACCAAATATATAAATCATGTAAAGTACTATAGAATATAAAACTAACTTAATTTTAACAGCTAGCCCTTCAACATTATTAATTAACACTCAAGATAGAGCATTAAAATGCAATGCATTCAAAGTGGGGTAAACACAACTAACATATAATGCATTACAGTATTGGAAAACATTTCAAATTATCTAATAAAATAAGAATTTAATTCACTATATTAATAATCTAATATATTAATCAAAATTTAGGCATTGTTCTGTGATGATCTAAAATTTATAGCCAATTTTAGCTTTAACTGAAATCTTAATTTTATTAAAAAATTATTTTATATTTTATTTTATACAAATTTTAATATTAAATAATAATTTTGTTTCACATTTAATATAATTTTTAATTAATCAATTAACTTTATTTTACATCTAACATAATTTCTAATATAATTATTTCATTTCATATTTTATGATATAATTTTTTACAAATGATAAAAAAAAAATTAATTAAATCATCTTTATTTTAATCCTATTATCAAGCAAGACTTTAAAACCATTAGACTGTATATATAATATATCGACCACTTCATCATAACTTTTAACTCGCGTTTAATTAGAAAATATTTTTTAATTTAAATCAAATGTATAATGTTACATATGAATAATATAAAATTAAATAATTTAAAAAGTGATTTTTTTTTAAAAATATATTTAGATGTAAACTAAAATTATTTTTAATATTAAAAATAGGATAAATTACATTGAAAATTTCATTTTTCTAAAAATTTCAATTAATTTGCGTCTACAAAGTTACACAAATACTACATTCTATTTCTAATTAAATAAAAAAATTTAATTTTAACTATAAATATTCTTAATTATTAACATTTTAAAATAAAATCTTAAGATATACTGCAAACACTTTACAACGGCGGCATAATTAAGCACCTGTTTGATACAAACATTATCTTTTCCCTGTAGAAAATAATATTAAGTTTTTTTATAATATTTTACATAATTTTTAAGATAAAAATTTATTTTTACTCTTTATATTATTTTTAAGATAAATTGCGCAGTAACCCTGAGATTAAAATAACACTCATATTTTGAAAAACATCCTAGATTATATTTAGGCTGTCATTTAACCACTTAATTTAAATATTATTTTTTTAACAATTTAATTAAATAATAATAATTAAATTTAACTATTAATCATATTTATATAAACCAATTTATCCTTATAATTCTCTCAAAATTCTTTAAAATAATATAAAAATTAAATTAAAAATCTACAAATAAAATAATCAATAAATCAATAAATTTCAAACATGATACCAAACAACAACACAAATATAAATTCAAAAATCCAAAGCTAAATTTTTCAAAGCGTGAAAACTATTTACAACACTATTTTAACCTCAAAAACTCCCATGCAATTTACCCTTATTTTTGATATTTTAATTAATTTTATTTCACATTTTTCATAATTTTATTTTTTAACACATATCCTAAAATAAGCATATAATTTTCATAAAAACACATTTTATTTTAAGCCATTTTAATAGTATTAGTACCAACAAAACACCAACAGAACCTTACATAATTTATATCAATTAACCCCTATTTAAAATTGATAAAAATAAAAGAGTGTCGAACCTTCATGAGCATTTGATCACCTGTTAATTAACTACTTCATTATCCTTCTAAAAGTCCAGCATAACAGTACTGCACAGACCTTGGCCTCAACCATTTCTTCCTTGAGTTCATGAAGTTAACCAAAAGCCAAACTGAAAGAACAGTTCAGATCAATGCAGATGAAGTCCCTGAAGTATTGATCAAGGCTTCCAGCATGTATCCACCAAATACAACCCACAGCATCATATTCTGACATGCATATAATATAAATACGACTTCCAACATGCTATAAAACACGTCTATAATAACATACATAACGATGAATCAAAGCAGGGCCGGAGCGCAATCGAGAGCAAATGGGTTTCCGGCCAGCCCGCCGACACCGCCGTCGAGGAAGTAGTGGGGATTTGCAGCATCCATCACTACGAACTGCATCTCCTCCGACGGCTTCCAATGCCTCTTCCGCTGGTTTATGAACCAGTTGTTTATCTGCTTCTGATCGAGCCCGGTCGACTCCGCCAGTGCAAGCTTCTGCGATTCCTGCAGTTATATCGAACGATTTACATACAGATCAGCCCCTTAGAGATAGAATAAACAGCAACCACGCATGGCATTTATATGGATATCTCAACTCATGAGCATATATTCAGAACTAGTTAGATGTGCCCCAGCCCAGAGCAATGTGCAGGCTACACTGAGTTCCTAAGAGGGCAAATTTGTCAGTAGAACTATTTCAAGTGGTCTTGCATTTGTTTAAAGGGATAATTAACTACAAGCTACAAAAAAAAAAATTATACGTATTACCTAAACACCACTCTTTTCACAAAATTTGTAATATAAAATAACACGTATTTGAATAAAAGTGTAATATTTAAAATTTTGTGGCATATATGTTAATGCCCCTTGTCTTAAATTATGTTTAATTGATCTCTATAGCAAATCTAATATGGACCAAATTTTCAAAATGAAATTTCTAATAAGAAACTAGAGTTCGTCATTGACCAATCATTAATCATAATGACGGCATAAGCAATTGACATATATATGGGTAAAAATGTCATGCATGGTACACACGACTTATGTAAGTTGAGTATAATATTGAAAGTATTTCTAAGACGAAACAAAAGTATGCCATTAATTCAATCATATATAATTGCAAAATGCCAGAGTTTGCGGTTCCTGAACATCCACAGAGTTTACGAGACTTAATAATAAGTCAGGCACAATACAAACTTATGTTTTAGAGGCCATAAGTCAAATTTAGTTGGAACTTCATTAAATCTCAAAGATTGTGTGCATGGTTACCCCTATTAGCATCAATTCAAAACAAGTCATAGTAATCGCGAGCAATATTCAAGCCTACTAATTAACCATATATCTTTTTGGAACTTCCTCCACCCTCCCTATTTTCAGGATCATGCCATTGACAATTACATATAAGATCCTCTAAGTTGAATATGAATAACCAAACTTTTAAACACAATCATCTTAAGTGTCCCTCACCTTTATCGACAATAAATGTCATGCATGCTCACGTCCTCCCTCATATAATCATTTTTAAAATTATATATGTTGGTATAATTAAGTATTAATTTATGCATCCGTCTAATTAACATTTGTATAACAAAGTTTACAAATGAAGTTCGTGATATTGTGAAGTTTTCATCACTCATCTACCAAATCCTTAGCACAAACATCCGTTTTATAACATGAGAAGAGAAAAACATGTTCATACCGAAGGATACGGCCACTTGTAGTGGCGTGTCCACCAATCAAGAAGCTGTTGTCTAGCTTCCTTGGGCAGCTTTCCCTTCTTCCTCTTCTTGAGAAACTCCTGCTTGAGGCTGCCCAAATAGCCGCTGTACCTTCGGAGGAGTTGACCTTTGAGTTCTCGCTCCTCAGCTTGAGGATCGATGAAGTTGTCGCACAAATCAACGTCTTCCTCCGATGAGCCATTTTTATCATACTCGCCACACACTGGAGATGAAAATAGAATACCGTAATAATCAAAGTATATTACAAACTGCGGAAGATGAAGGAATATTTAATTTATGCAACAAGTAGACCTGTAGGTTAACAAACATTTAAGCAACACGAACAACGGATACCAGAAGAACCAATAAACAAATGCATGGTAAACCATGTAGAAAACATAAAACATAATAGTAGAAAGGTAGCACAAGCCATTATAAGCAAATCGATTTAAAGGATTAGGAGAGAGTACTGCAGGTGCTCAAATATAATAAAAAGAAAAAGATCTTATCAACAGAATAAACAATCATTTCTCAGAGGCTATTAACATGGCCTTCAAATCTAAAATTAATTATGGAATATATACTTCAATCACCTATAAGCTCGCTTCAATAAACAAAAACTTCAGCTAACACAATCTACTATAAATCTAGAGCTCAGGTAAACTCTGTTTCCAGCCTAATGCTCTTGTAAGCTAAGCAATACATCAATCCAGGTAAACAAAAAGTAATATCATAACCAGATAAATCCTCATATGTTTGTTATATATCACGAATATCTTAGGCCAGTGGGAAAATTTGTGGTGTTCCAGGGTAAATTAAAGAAAAACAAATGAAATATAACTTGCTTCAAAACCGAAAAAAGTATTTGCCATCATTTTTGTTTTGAAATGTGACCAGAGCCTTTAAATTAATGAAAAAAATCTTCAATAGTATCAAGTCATATCTATCATGAGGATAATACAAAAAACATTAGGGAGAGCTGAGACGTATCCTTTTGCCAATAAAAATGTGATAACGCTACAAAATTAATGCATGGGCTACGTAATCGGCAATGCTATTCAAATTTCTAGTTACGTGTATGTACGTAACAATGCACGGGTGAAAACAAGGAAGAATAAAAATTGTTGCCACCTTAAAAGAGTAGAATAGTCATGTTGCTTAATCGTATAGCATACAAAAAATGTAAACTTATAAAACTGTCTGCTATCGAAATATAGATAGAGATATGTGTGTGTGCGTGTGTAGTGTATGCATCAATGAAGAAGGAAAAAACAAAATCTAGTGACTGGCTTGACTTCAAAGTGCTAATAACTATGGAAATATCGTCACATATCATAAATTAATCCTGGAATGATTTGTGATATGAAAATATCAATTAGCTTTATTTTTATTGAAACGCCAAGAATGGCATTGGAAATTGTGGAGCTATTAAATTGCTTGTATAATCATCTTGAAAAATGAATAAAAAACAGAGATCAATACCAATACAAGTACAGTGATACTTTATTTTAAGGAGCACATATATACATATATATATATATATATGTATATATAAAGAGAGAGAGACACATACACACACTGCCATAACTCATAACATCATGTAAATACCTAGTAAAGATAATCACCCAAGAAAAGACTTTTGAATAGTTTCACTAATTCCAATAAATCCCTTACAAACATAATGGAAAAACAAAAGAAGAACTAAACATGGTTGAGTGATATCTCATACATAGATTGACAAATGATAGAGACTTTAATTATACCTATTAAACATTAATCAATGACTTTTGTTATGCTATCATTATATCACATAATATATCGTTGTTAAACCTCTAGTTAGTTTATTGTTATTTTGTATTGTGTCATATAATTTAAATGTTATAATATCTAAGGCCCTGTTTGGCAATGGGCTAAAAATCATACCTAAAATTAGCCATGGCCAAAATCTTAAATTTATTTTAAAAAAACTTAAAAAATTATTTTATATTTAATCTCACATAAATTCTAACATTAAACAATCACTTTATTTCACATCCAACACAATTCTCAATAAATCAGTCAACTTTATTTCACATACTACACAATTTTTAATATAACCAACTTACTTTATTTCACATCACACATTTTTCAAAAATGACTAAAAATTCTAACCAAATCTTTTTTTTTCTTATTACCAAAAAGATTTAAATGTCATCTTTTGAGTAAACTTTTATAAAATTTTAAGAAAATTATTTATAAATATTATTAAATTAAATAATTATTTTCTCAAAATAACATGAGATAACACCAACATTGAACCAAACATCTTTTTAAAAAATGTTAGATGATCACTATGTGCGGATGATATGAATTGCTTAAACAAAAAATCTTGAATGATGAAATGATGAAAAGTCCTAGCATTTGATACATTAAACATTTTTTAATAATGAAATCATATAAATTCATTAAATATATATGTTTGTTGAATGGTTGTTGTTATTGCAAATCTATACATATATAATTAGACTTTCCAGATTTCATCAATTGATTTCATGTTTTATTTTGGAATGACGCAAATTTGATCTGCACCCTACAGTTTTTTCATTTTTTTTTATTTGAGTTCCATTTTAAAATTAATTTAAATCATGCTCATACACACACTCACACTCACACACACACACACACAATTAAAACATTTTCTTTTTGATAAGAGCAAAACATTTGAAAATAACTGATAAATAAATTATAAAGCAGAGATAATTAAATGATTACTTTCGATATCATATCATAGAAACGACTGACGTGTACAAGAATCAACCAAAAGATAACTAGAAACATACACCACCTTGACGATGAAACAGGCGACCCATACTAACATTAAACAGAAGAAGTACAATGCATGAAATGAAACAAAAACCTTACACATCAGAAATAGCAATTGTATTTATACAGCAATCTCTGAGCAATAATCACAGAGAAAGTTCATACATCTCTATAGAAAAAAAAGGAGAATAACACTATATTAATTAGGGCCTGTTTGTTTGTAAGGTTTAATTCAATAAAATTAAAATTAAACATGGACAGATATTTTTTTATTGAAAATTATGAATGATGTGAAATAAAGTTAGTTATCGTGTTGAAATATGTGAGGGATGTAATATAAAGTTAATTATTATGTTGGAATATACGAGGGATATAATATAAGTTAATTATTATTTTAATAATACGTGTAGAATGTGAAATAAAATTAACTTCTAATATTAAATTTTACGTGTAATGTGATATGACTATTTAAAATTAAACAGGAATAATTTTTAACTGCCAAACAAACAGAAATAAATAATCCCCCTCCGCTATTTACAGACAATTTTGTCACAAAACCCAGCCAAGATCTTCAGAATATATTTTCTTCTAAACTATATAAACAGTGAAAAAAATTGGCATTTAAATACTACACAAATAAAAAGATCTAAAGTACATACTACTTCCGGGATAAATAAATCTTAATAAATTAAACACATAATCTAATACTGCATTTAATGAAGAAGAAGCAAGTAAGAATCATCCACAACTAGTACTTAGACCACAATAAGATCAATCAACATATACACATGCATTATTACATCTCATAGTTCATAGATCTGAAAGAAGATAAACAAGTAAGAATGCAGAGAATACTAAGAAAATTATAAACTGACAAAAAATAGAGAAAGCCATAAACTTGTACTTCAAGTTACTGTAAATGAAGACATAATCCAAGGGAAGAAACAAATTAATTAATGAGGCTGCAAGAATAAAGGAAGCCCGGTAGGAAGATATATATAGATGATAATCATTACAACAAGATCTACGTCCCCATTATCAAGGCAAATCTAACCAAGTACTAAACTCGATATAAATTATAAAGATCACGTAGATCTAAGCGCTTCCTGCAAAACTAGGAAGAGATTTGAATAATTAATGGTCCCTCGATATGATTAATATTATAATCACCCAACAAAGCATTAAAATATTTCAAAAATTTTGCATGCACAGTTTACATGTAGTGATGTAATATAAAAAGTTAATAGACATATTATCAAAGATCTCGTTTTTAAATCCAAACCTTGAGGAGGATGAGGAGGAGAAGGGTGGGAGAGAGAGAGAGACTTGAACTGCGCGTCGATGCGGGAGAGGAAGATCATGGCTTCTTTGAAGGGCTTCGAGAGCTCCTGCTCGTACTTAGTCAGCATCTCGCAGTAAGCCTCCATGAACTGGTCCAGCGCAGGATCTTCTCCGCCTGCAGCAGCGGCGCCGTTTCCCCCGGTGTTGGAGGAGATCATCGATGCGGCACAGGCCTCCTCCAGCCTCGCCACCACCTCCGGCGGTGCCCCCACCTGCCAAAAGATCGTCTTTTTTTGGTTCTCGTTAGGGCTTCATACATAAAGTCGTGAGCTTTATGGGTTATAACCTTGTGGCAGTTGACGTAGGCGGAGAGTAAGCGGGGATAGTACGGATGGGACATGATCTTGGCCTTGATCACGCTGGCGTCGAAGTCAACGCCGGCGGCAGCGGCGGCCGGTGGCGGCGGGAAGAAGATCGGGTTGCTGCCGGTGGCAGGCATGATCATGAGCGGGGAGAGCCCTCCGCCGCCGTTAGGGTTGCCGCCGCTCCACCCCTCCATTAGAACGCGAAGACAGAGAGAGAGAGAGAGAGAGAGGAGGAGAATAAAAAAGAAAGTGATAGTGGAGAGTGGGTTCTGGGTGCTTTTTAGGATTATATCATCATCGTGTTGATTATGTCTGTCTCCATGCTTTGCCTTCTGCGGCCGTATGTAGATGTATTCTACCGTCTTCTTCTTCTTCTTCTTCTTCTTCTTCTTCTTCTTCTTCTTCTTCTCTCTCTAGATCTCTAACTCTAAAAAGAGAGGAGGAAGAAGGAGAAGAATAGGGTTTTGCTTTTTGGGTCTCTCTCCCGGGATTTAAGCTGGCGGAAGGAGCAGAGAGGAGCTACTGTTGCTGCCATTTACAGGAAAATCTCAAGTTGCAGGGCCTCCCGCGCAATTATTAGACCTCCATTTACTGTGTTGTTCTTTCCCTCTCTTTCTGCTCGTGTGGGTCTGTCTCTCTCTCTATCTCTAGCTTTCTCTCTCACTCATGCTGCTTTTCTTTCTCTGCGAGATAATGGAGCGATTGAGGTTGGGCGAGAGAGAGAGAGAGAGAGAGAGAGAGAGAGAGACGGGCACGCGGAGGGGGAGGGAGACTGACTGGCTCAGGGGGGAAATCTTTCCTTCCCGATGTAACCAAAACCAAAGGGAAGTAATCAAAATGAAAATTTAATGCGCCATTATCCCCCCCTCGATTATCGCACTGCCACTGCCAAAAAAGCAATTTAACTGAGGAAAGAAAGAGAGAGAGAGAGAGAGAGAGAGAGGTGAAGGTGGGATAATGGATTACGGTTTTAACCCGCCCCTTGATCATCCAAGTATTGAGTTTGAAATAGCTGAGCAGATAAATTGTTCGGTAACTTAATATTGAAATGGCATGTAAAAATTACAATTTTTATTCAAAATTCTTTTAATTTATTGCAAGTCCTAATAGAATGAGTATAAATCAAAAGATGAATCCACAATTTGCAATCTGTTTCATCCATTATGGATCAAGTTTGAGTATAACACAATTATATTGTCCCAGACCTACAATCTGCAATCAATTAGGTAAAATTATTTAATTTTAAGGCTAAAATAATTAAAATAAATAAGATTTTTATTTTAATTTAAAATAAATTATTATATACATGAGATAGACTAAGGTGGGAGTTAAGGTGGGTCGGGTGTAGGCTATGTGAGAAGTGAAGCAGTGCGAGGGTAAGTATGCAGCAGCTATGAGCAATAGTTAAAAAATTGCGAGCAAGTGGGTCTTTTTTTAAAATTCAATAATAGCCTATAATATCATAAAAGTTGAATTTAATATATCAAGTACAAAAAAATCGATCTTCATTTAGAATCATACTAAATTCGGATGAGAGAGATATGCCTCTAACTAATTCGACATCATCAAAAGAGAAAAAGAAAGCTACAAAATATTTCACTTTATTCATAGCTCTACATAACATATGTGATTCTTATTACCTAATGTGCAAAGAAGGTGGGATATCTGAGCAATAACTTTGTTTGGCTGGTGTCCTTTGACAGCACAGTGAAGATCATCAATAGTGATAACTAAATTGCCCTACTTAGTACCAACCATCTTGAGGAGATTGGCATGGTGGACCTTGATTTTTCCTCTCACGCTCATCACAGTATTTTGTTTAACAGAGTTATCAGAGTTTGCCTTAATCTACCGTAAGAGTGGGGGATCCCAGCGGGATATAGCCATTGATGCTAGTAGGATACCAGTTAATTTCTTACATTAGATGAAAGCTACTCCTGGGCTTCGTCAAAGTGGATTAATGCAGCAATGACAATGGGCGATTAGAAGCATTTGCTATGAATGTGCCCGTCACATTATTCTAGGGGTGAGAGTTTGGCTCAAAGATCAATAATCGCTCGATATTCGGATCAATATTTGGCCGAGCTATGATCCATGATCAGATCAGATTGACTTGACTAAATCTTTATTTTTTTAATATAATAATATATTTAATTATTTATTATAATTATTTTATATATATATATATATATATATATATATAATTATGTGTTAGTTATTGCTAGGATATTTTTTAAGTGATGTTCTGGGTATAGTTAATCTAATTTTATTTATTAGCCAAGAAATTTTTTTAAAAAAAAATTCAGTTATTGAAAAACTTGTGGTGGCTCTATTAAGGCTCGATTAAGATTCAAGTCAGCTCAAAGTTGAAATGAGCCAACTTAAACTAGAATCGAATTATAATAAGCCGAATTTAGGTCGTGCTCAACTCGGCTCGAACTCCGATCATTCTCACCACTATATTATTGCTAATGTTATGTGGGATCATGCGGACAATTAAGCAAGGCCCAACCAATGCATGCTCTTAATAACATTAAAATGTATGTTTTAAATTTTTTTATTTGATATAGCTAAATTGTTTTTTTTGTTTAATATAAATATTTTTATGCAGTCTAAAACTATTCTTCTATTTGATATAGAATTTTTTTATTTAATATAAACTTTTTTTACTTCATACAAGTATAGAAAGTAGAAAAAAAATATTTATGTAAAGAGCAAAGATATCGATATTAAACATGTATAAAATGGCTCATATCAATTAAAAGAATTTTAAATAGAATTTTTATGTCGTTAAGAGCGGTTGTGTGCGCCCTAACTGCCCACATAGCACCATATGGCAGCCTATTATTCAAGTAGTTTTAACCTAATAATTTCCTGCATTATTTTGTAATAAGAAATATAATTAGTGTTGATGAAAACTTTTATCAATTAAAAATGATAATTAATTTGATATAAATTATTTGATAAATACAAGTAATATGAAATACGTACAACAATATATATATCATATGATTTAAGCTGTGAATATTGTAAATTATATAATCGTGATATTTAATTTATATGCTAAAAATTGTAGAAACAATTAATAAAATATATGAATTATATATGTAGGTTGTGTATTACACATAATTTATGTTGGAATTTTTAACTATTGTAAATAGATTGATTCTTCATCAAGAAAATTGAATTAAAATGAAATTTTTTTGAAAGTTCAAGTGATTGTAAAATGAACTGATCAGGATTTCTAACAAATGGCAGCTATGACTGGTGATGGTAATTAAACAACAAAACAAAAGGATTATACATCAGGGTCAACCTCATTAATCTCAAATTTAAAACTTTTCTCAATATTTAGAGTTAAAGATCACGATTAATAAATAAATACATAAAACAAATATACAATGCTGAGGTTAAAGAGCACAAAATGTTCTTTAGTTCACATGACTCTAAACATAAAAAAACCAAAAAAAAAATAGTAAGAGTTTTAATTCTTTTGCCACAAAAAGGGGACAAATCTAGGTGGATATAGGTGGAAAAACAAAACAAACCACATGCAAGTTAGAAGACAAATATAGGTGGATATGCAAGATGCATAACTCAGAAATACATCTGTACATACATAAAACAACAAAGAAACCATATAAAGCTTTGCACAAATAATAATTTATGTATGATCAATGTTAGGCATACTAAAATAGTACAACCTTACTATATCAGGGGCATTACGACCATGCAATCAACTACACAAAACCAGTATCAAGCGAAGCAATGCTAATCATGCAAAGTATGAAGTAGCCTGTCTTGGCGAATTCCTCAATCTCAATCCTGAATGCACAAACTCGCTATTTGATTTACCCCGACGATTTGATGGTAAGCTTTGGCACCACTTCCAAACAAATCAATTGTTCCTCTCACTCTAAACAAAGCATATGAAAGTTAAAGATAATGAAAAGGGATTAGTGCTGGCCGTTTGCGATGATGGTATTAAAATCTAGTATATAAATGAAAAAAGAGTAATTATTTATTTCAAAAGCAAAAAAGTAAAGTAGATGATCGAACTAGCTCCAATATTTTAGATAAATACTATTGTAAAGTTATTTTCTTTTATATTAAACTAACTTCCACCAAAGAAGTGCACAATACATGGGTTGAATATATAGGATACCCAATAGACTTAATAGCTAGTAGTAAGTTCACTCAATTAGTTTATATATATTTGAAGTGGTAGGCGAGATTACGGCTAAGATATCTAGAATGTTGGGAATGAAAGATGAACTAGTGGAAAGTAATCAGGAGTGATTAAAAATGATCGAGGACCGGAGTAAGGGTATTCAAAGGAATTATAATAACATAAATGACTGCAACTTAGCTCCTAAATATCAAACAATATGTTGTCTTAGATCTAAAGATCAATATATTTATATATAGAGAGAGAGAGATAATAAGTTAACATTCTATAATAAATTTCATTCTATTCGGCCATACTAGACATTAGATTTTTATGATAGAGATCCAAAAGGTAGAGGCATTATATAGTTTAGAAACCCAAAGAAGGTGATAAATCTGAAAGATTCACTTTGCTCAATGACTTTGAATGTGGAAGGCTATGCACCTCTTCTCATACTTCATGTGGCAATAGTGTTGTTCACGATGATTGTAGACTGTCTTGATCGTAAAAGGTACGGTACTCCTAGTACATAGCATCTGGCAAATTTTCAATGGCACTACCTTGCACTCAATCTTGTAGATGAATTTTCAATAATGATTGCAAACTTCACTCAATACTTTTGGTCTGTGTTCATTCTAATCTTGTTTTGTATTCATCTTGGAGTGTAAGAACTAGAGCGATCTTTGATCAATTAATAGTCGAAGTCTTTACATGGGAGTTTGAGAAACCAAGTTTCTCTTACGCCTAGTGTAAAAGATTGTCTACAAATTCATATTTAGAGCCTTATAATGAAAAGATCATTTTGAACTTACTAAGTCTTCAACATATCTATTATCTTCCTCCCCTTTCATTTTATATTATAGAAGACTTATATTATCAACCAAGTTTCTCTTACACACATCAGTAATGCCATCAAAAGAGAGTAGAGTATGTCACTTAAGGGACTTATAGAATATCTTCTTAGTTTATATATAACTATAGTAACTCTCTTGTCCTTATCTGCCACCTTCTTTAACCTAGCTATTCGACGTAAGAGCTAGATTTTTCTTTTAGTACTTGTCGATAATATAATCTTACAATGTGTGTATAATTTGCCTATATATGTTATTCTTATATTATTTTATCTTTGAAGAATTGTCTTCTATTGGCCTAACTTTTTAGTGCTTCAGCTTCAACTTTTTTATGCACTTCACCTTAGGTCTATAGGTGCTATCTTAAAAGGCTTTGATTAGTTTTTAGATCCAACCTATTTTTTTTTCTTGAAATTGTATTGAGCTAACTTTAAAGAAGTACAAAGGTGTACAAAAATCCATTCTCTCCTTGACGAATCAAATTAAATCTCCTAGTGTGACTAGCTAAGTGGGCAAAATAGTTAGTGACACCACTTGTATTTCTTGAAATAAAAGTGATTTTATATGAACAAATCATATCTTCCACAATATTGTTGTTCACTTGTTGGTGATGTGCAAAGTCTAAGTCTCGGTTTGGCCTTCATATACCATCTAAGCAACAACCTAGGTGTCTAGTCTCTCCCTTGTGGATCTCTAATACAGTTTGTCCTCTTCTACACCTCTCGTACAAGATTAGGTGTTCTACTATTTCAATATGAAATGCATTTTTTTCAATCAGGCATACGTAGTGTCATATATATCCCTAAATTGAGAAGTCTCCATTTAGTCGAGAAAGGTATCTATTAATCTTCTTGGTGTCAATTGATCCATAAAAAGATATGAGATCAATCTCCTCGTGGTTGGGGGTGAGAGTTCGGCTCAAAGATCAATAGTCGCTCAATGCTTGAATCAATATTTAACTCGAATTTCTTAATCGAGCCATGAGATGTAGTTGGATCGGATCGACTTAGCTTAATCTATATTTTTTAAATATAAATAATATTTTTTATTATTTATTGTAATTATTTATACTTGTAAATGAGTCTGTGTTATAAGTTGTAATTAAAATATTTATTGGATGATCTTATAGATATAATTAACTCAATTTTAAATCATATCGGAGATAATTTTTTATAGAAAATTTCAATTATAGAAGGACTTAAGTTTGCCCGATTAAAGCTCAAGCAAGCTCAAAATTAAAACTAGCCAGTTTGAACTCGAATCAAATTAAAATGAGCTGAACTTGAGCCATGCTTAACTCAGCTCAAACTCGGGTCATTCTCACTCCTACTCCTGGTGATAACAGCTTTTACACTTTGGTTGAATAATCAATTAAAACTGCTGTAAATCGTCCAAAACTCCATTAAAATAACTTCAAAAGTTTGAGAACGCTGGCATAATTTACCCAAACAAAATTCCTACAACCAAACGACAAAGTTCGAGGGGCCCGGGAATAACATTTTGCTTTTAAATGGGCCTCTCTCCACTCCTCCCTCAACCCTAGCTTCTCAGGTGGTGGGTCACAA
>JAEMOT010003968.1:0-18368 GCA_019297695.1 Apostasia ramifera | reverse complement strand
AAGTTCAGAGATCTGGAGACCCCATTAGCATGAAAAGTTATATGAAATAATATATATATAGGAATTCTATTTAATAGCACAACATAATCATAGAAATTTGACCAGAGAAATTTATTAACATGCTTGAATTCAAATAAAATCACAAGGACTAATGGCAATATCCAGAAATCTCATACAATTTATCAAAATACTCAATTGATTTCCAAATTTTAATTTATATGGGCTAAATTAGAATAAAACTACCTCGAATTCACCATGATCTTAGATTTTCTTGAGATTCGAAGAGAAATATCACTCCAAAATCACTAGATCCGATCCAAGGCGTAAGAAAACGTGTAGATTGAGAAGAATATGAAGAGGAATCATCAATTTTGAGGGAGATCCGGCTTCTTTCTCTCTCCAACTCGTCACTTTCTCTCTCCTCTCTCTAGGCCGACGGCGGTTATAGAAGGGGAAAAGTTGAATCGGTGTTTTAGGGTGAGAAACTCTATTTCTTTCCCTAAATAATAATCTGGGGGTATTTCTGTAATTTTTCTTAACCTTAATTTAAGGAGGTAGTTATAAATATTTAATTGGTAATTAAATTCATTGGATTTAATTTTTAAATAACCTGATTTAATTAAATTAAATATTAATTTCAGCCATTTTGAATTTTAAATCGCATAACAAACATTTAACATTTCATATATTTAATTTTAAATAATTAATCTCATGAATAAAAATTAATTTCATCATAATAAATTAAATTAATCAAAAATCTAAATCTAAATTTTATCGGGATGTTACAACGCAGTCCTGGAAATCTGCTGCTGCTGCTGCTGCAGCAGCGGCATCCTGCTGCTGGACCAGCAACAGCAACTATCGCTGCCAATGCAACAGAATCTTCCTCTATCGCTACAACATCCATCCAGCCAGCAACGGTGGCTAATTCGGCTGAGGTAAACCAGCCACCACAAGATTGCAACGCTCATCTACTGAATCTTTTCCTCAGCAACCTGCAGTCACGAGTCCACAAAAACCTAGCTGACCCTCTGGAAATCTGAGTGGTGGCTGCATTGTACCACTCATTGAGAGCTCGCAACGGTCACGTCTACAACAAACCCTTTCCGTTGCCTAGAGTAATCACTGCACTTATTTATTTTAGCGAGGCCCAAGAACAACCTTCATCCAACATGGGGAACTGGGATCCCAATAGCCTTGAAGGCTGTTGTAACCCCTCCGCATCCCATTGGGATCCCCCACCCCCACGATGGATTAAGATGAACTTTGACGGCTCCGTTAAACAAAACGGTGCGGCCGGCGCGGGTGGGGTTGTGTGGGATCACTGTGGCAATCTCCTCCTAGCAGCAAGCTCCAAGCTCTACACCTATGCCACTCCGACTGCAGAAGCGACAGGAGCGCTCATCGCGATGATAGCCGCCAGGGAGTGGGCGGATACAGCGGACGGGATTTGGATAGAGGGTGACTTAGTCATCACCATTGCAGACCTTCATTGGACAGCCAGTGGACATCCTTCTGACCGGACCATGGCTCAGATCTCTGCTCTTTTTTGTGCCTTTAAAGCGTATAGAATCACTCATGTATACAGAGCAGCAAATAAAACGATAGATTTTGTAGCTTCTCTTTCCTGTCTAGATGATATAGAATGGCGAAGGGGCATGTCCCTCTCATTCATTTTTTGTGCGATTCTTAATGAGAATTGAACTTTTTGTACTTGAATTTATCGAAACACTTCTATAAATTTTTTTATTCAAGATTTTTGTATCTCCATTGTTTTGATTGTTAATATTTTTAATTTTATTAATGCAGCTCAATGTTTTAATTATGAAAATTATATTTATGAAAATTTTTTTACTTTCATATGGGATGAAGTTGCCCTCCTTGTATCTCTAATTAATGATAAAGTGACATCCTTTAAATTTTGATCAGATTAATAATTATTAATTAATTTTAATCAATCATATGTTAATTTGACTGATACTGACAGTATCGATATCTTTCACATAACACAGAAAAATAATGAAGATATTAAAAATGAAAGATCTTCAGAATTGATTAAATCTAGAGAGCTAGAGGGATATAGCTTGCAGGAAGAAAGGTATAGCCAGGCCAGGAGTCTTTTGACGAGACAGAAGGGGAAGAGACTGAGAAGTTCATATAATTATATCGCATATAATTAATGACCAAAATTAAGATTATAATCATTTGAGAATAGAAATATATATAATAAATATTATTAATATGTGATGATAAAAATTTTGCATGGGGAAACGTGAGATGATATATTATTAGGTGATGTGGATGGTTTTGATGAAAGGGCTTGGCTGTATATAGATTGGCTGGTGGTTTAAAAGGAATCCATGAAGTGATGATCAAAGAGCTGTTGGAAGTGAGTGAGTGATTCCCATGCATTGGATTCACATTTTGGCGATGGCTAGGGTTTGTTTTCTCATGGAATGTACTTTATCTTGTCTTGCACAAAAAGATGATAAATCAATTGAAATAAACTTATAATATTCTCTTCATGAGATGGAAAATTGGATTCTGCTTGCTTTTTCTAATGAAAAAAATGTTGTATGACTCAGTAAATTTATAAATAGTAGGCTAGAGATTTAGGGCTCGTTTGTTTTGAATTTTTTTTTGAATAGAAGAAAAAATATTTTATTTTTAATAAGAAAAATACTTATTTGAATATTAAAAAGTGAGTAAAATATGAAATAAAGTTAATTCTAATATTCGTATTTGTGTTGGATGTAAAATAAAGTTAATTTTTATAATTGAAATTTGTATTGAATTAAAAAAACATCACGAACCAAATGAGGCCTTAATCACTAGAACGTTTGAGGAATTAAACTTATAATTTACTGAATAATATGATGAATTTAACACATAATTAATTTAAAACATATTATTTATTTAGAATTCTCTGGTTAATTATAGGGATATAATAGGAGTACTTTGCATCTTATTTAATTGATTATTGGATTGAATGGAATGGGAAGCATTAGCCAAATATGATCAAAATGATATTATTTTTTTATGTAGATACTCTTGTTATGATTTTAACCTATTCTAATCATTGTAATTAAGCAGAAGTGTGATTTTCACTAGCATCTCACATCACTGCATCAGGGTTTCACATCAAAATACTTAGGAGAAAAAATCTTGAGCAAAAGGAGAAAAGTTTCATAGGTTTAAAGAATTGTGATATAAAATGTGAAGCTAAACATGTCAATTAGCTCATATTTCTCAACACAAAGTCCATCTTCTACAGTGAGATGATAAAATAAGATTGATAATGAAATTTCAGTGTAATATTTTTATACAAATAACCCTAGGATTTTTAAACGCTTATTTATAGCTTTACACATAATCTCCATCTTTTCTATACTAGTTAAGAATGACGACGTAGAACAGATTTGGATAGAAGTCGCGTAACTTTCAATACTTTTTTTTTGAATTTATGCCCTTCCTCATATATATAATATATACTCATCATTTATTTTTTTAATAGATCCTTCATCTTCGTAAACTCAGTTTAGTCTATACAAGTCTACATGCAATTTCCTCAAAATAATGTTCATCGAAAAGATTGTCGTGTTGAAAAAGTCATATCATCATTCATATTTTCATCTACTCTTCTTGTTGAGCTATTGAACTTAGTTATTATGTTAAACAGTGCTCTTGTAAAATTGTATGGATGGAGATAGCCACAATAATAATCTCTATCATGACTTGTATTTGTGAAAGTTGGTCATAGCCCATTATACTAATTAAAAGATAAAACGAGTACATCAAGTATAAAAGACGATCCTCATCAAGGATTAGTTGTGCAAAAATTAAGCGAGATGGACATTCTCTTTTACCTCACGACTTGTATTTCACATGATAAAGAATTCAGCTCCTAACCTCCACAAGTATCTATTAATCAAAAAACAGTTTAGATTAATGAGCATGGATTCTTGTGGAGTTAAAAAACACTAAGACTACTTCAAACTTCTCACCAAAAAGTCTCTAATTGAATATTGTGAAATATTGTAGAATTAATGAATCCTTAAAATGTCTACCTGCAATTCAAAAGACACCTTAACCCATATTGATCCTAACTGCTAGCTTAACTACTATCTTATTACAATTGATATATTGTAACTACAATGTTCATATGAACGTAAAAGTATGGCAATTAGCATTAATTGGTTTCTCAAACTGATCTCTTGTAAAAACTTTGACTACTAACAGATCAAAAATCGCTCTAGTCCTTACACTCTTAGATGAATACAGAGCAACATTAGAGTGAACATAGACCAACAAGATTGAATGCAAGGAAGCGCCATTGAAGATTTGCCAGATGCTACTAAAGGTACCTTATCTTTTACGATCAAGATGCAGTCTATAATCATCGTGAACAACAGTATCATCACATGAAGTATGAGAAGAGGTGGCAACATATGACTTGACCTATGAATTTGATCCAAAATTTTCTAATTTAGGTTATAAATTTTGGCCTATTTATTAAACTAGTTAGGTTTGATTTTATACATAATCAAGCTGCAGTATTCAATTTCTCATTTATAAACTCTTATTTTTTACACAGATCGAGTTATACGGGTCAATTCATCAAATTGTTTATTAATCAATTTGGGCCATTGATTAATTAATTTTGATCTATTCATATCATGATAAATCAAATTCGAGTATGAGTTTTTTTTAGCAAGGAGCAGATAATGAATAAATGGCTACAAGCAACGGTCATAAGACTCAAAACTTTGATTAAGCAATGGTGAAAGGATGCAGGATGAGCATGCATTAACGGTCAACTGATAAGGAAGTAGTTCAAAGAAGCTACGCTCAAATCAAGCTAATTATTTATTATTATTATTATTTTTTTTTTTAAATTAGTACTATTTTAGTTGAATTTTTTATTTTTTTCACCAAACAATATATACCAGTTTAAAGAAAAAAAAACTTGTTTTTCTAATTTTTATTTTACAAATTAATTATATTTAATTTTAAAATTTGGCCTACTAGATAACAGCATATCAACAAAATTTCACATGCATTAATATAACTAAATTTAATTTTAATTATATCCAATTATATATATAATTAAATTAATTGGATATAATTAAAATTGTCCCTCCATCTTCTTCATAAGAAACTCTGATCAGGTTATCTTCTATTCTTCTTCTTCTTCTTCTTTCTCTTCTTCTTCTTCAAGCAGCAACGGGCAAAACTGACACCGGCATTCTCACGACATGATTGAAGCTCCCCATCAGAACTATTTCGCCGAACACGAACGACCCCAAACTACAGCCGGCCTGCTTGAGCTCTATCTCAAGCTCCTGCTTTCGTCCCGGAAGCACCGTGAACGACGGCGGAAAGACGGCGAGCTCCACCCCGGCCGGCGGCTCCGCCGAGCACGTGTACGTCTCCGGCTCGCCGGCGACGTTGAGGACGACGCGGCGAATCGCTCGGGCTCCGGGCAGTGACGAGATTGTGACGGAGGGAAGGTTGAGGTCCGCCGGAGAAGAGAGGGGACGGTTGCAGGCCTCGCCGGTGGCGGCGCGAACCGCCGGGGGAGTTACGCCTGGCAAGGAGCACAGGAAGCTCACGTAGTCCTCGAACTCTGCGAGATGAGATTGAGAAAATAAATATATGTTTCGTTCGAGTTTTTTTTAACAAGAAAAAATACTTTAATTTTTTAAAAATAATTTAATATTAAAAATATATAATATATAAAAATAATATTAATTCTAAAATAAAATTAATTTTTATATTTAAAATTTATATTGAGCCCGGATCCCTTGGGAGGTGAAGATATTATTAAAGCTAAATTGCTGATGATTTCCTATAGTGTAGCTATAATTATATTTTACTTTATATTTTTTAATATATTGTTTACTTAAATTTTTAATTTATTTTGAAATTATTAACTTAAATTTTAAAAAATTTAAATTAAAAAATTTAAAAATAAAGCACAATAGAAAACTATCTAGTCACTGCAACTTTAATTTAAAGAATTACATGGAATTTTTTAAAAATTCCAGCGGATTCAGCTAGAGAATGACGTGCATTTTTTTGGAGTTACAATAGAAAATTGTTATTATTAATTAATTATTTGAAGCAAATACTTTAAATTATATGTAAATTTAAGTAAATATATCGATAGGTTAAAAAAGGGCATGATATTTTGAGTTTTGTTTTCTTTTTTTTTAGGATGAAATATTGGAGTTACCTGCTGGAAAGACTAGACCGGGGTCAAGCGCACCGGTCGGGTTAACGAATCCGGTTCCCCGGTCGAACGGGCCGGCAGGTTTCAACCCGTCCGCAAATCCCTGAGCCATGATAGGCCGGCCGCGCTGGTCACGGTTGACGGCGGTGGTGGATATGGCGGACGCGATCATCGCGGGCGACCAAGACGGGTGCTTTTGTTTCACGAGCGCCGCCACTCCGGCTACGTGAGGGGCCGCCATGCTGGTGCCTGACAACAGCGCGAAGCTGTCGCCGGCTAAGATCGGCTCGACCTCGCCGGCGGAGCTCCACGCAGCCCATATCTGGTGCCCCGGAGCAAGGACGTCGGGCTTCAGCACGTCGGCCGGAAACACGCGACTTGCGGCGCCTGCTCGTCTATGGCGGCGATCCGGCCATCTTGTATCGCGGCGCTTGCGGCGGGGGCGGAGTTCTGGTAGTAGTTCCACAAGATCTGTGAAAGGCATTCACATTTAAATCTGATAAAGTTGTATAATGTTGCAAACTGAATTAATACCTGNACAGCCGGCCTGCTTGAGCTCTATCTCAAGCTCCTGCTTTCGTCCCGGAAGCACCGTGAACGAAGGCGGGAAGACGGCGAGCTCCCCCCCCGCCGGCGGCTCCGCCGAGCACGTGTACGTCTCCGGCTCGCCGGCGACGTTGAGGACGACGCGGCGAACCGCTCGGGCTCCGGGCAGTGACGAGATTGTGACGGAGGGAAGGTTGAGGTCCGCCGGAGAAGAGAGGGGACGGTTGCAGGCCTCGCCGGTGGCGGCGCGAACCGCCGGCGGAGTTACGCCTGGCAAGGAGCACAGGAAGCTCACGTAGTCCTCGAACTCTGCGAGATGAGATTGAGAAAATAAATATATGTTTCGTTCGAGTTTTTTTTAACAAGAAAAAATACTTTATTTTTAAAATTTATTTTAATATAAAAAATATATAATATATAAAATAATATTAATTCTAAAATAAAATTAATTTTTATATTTAAAATTTATATTGAGCCCAGATCCCTTGGGAGGTGAAGATATTATTAAAGATAAATTGCTGATGATTTCCTATAGTTTAGCTATAATTATATTTTACTTTATATTTTTAAAATATTACTGACTTAAATTTTTAATTTATTTTGAAATCATTAACTTAAATTTTTAAAAATTTAAAAAATAAAGCAAAATAGAAAACTAATTAGTCACTGCAATTTTAATTTAAAGAATTAGATGAAATTTTTTAAAAATATGAACTAACACATAAAATATAATTAAGCAAGCACTAGTTAAACCTAGCAATAAGCTCATCATTTCTCATCTTAAATCTCATTTTTATTATAATTGATCACCTGGCTATATTCATGACTTTAATATCTCTAGTTGTGCTTTTGCACATGATCTTCAAGTGTTGATTAAAAAATTTCGATTAAAAAAAATATTAATATAATGAGAATATCAAATAATAGCATCTCTATGAATAGTGTAAATTAATTTTCTCTCTTATTAATTTTTTATAATTTTTTGTAATTTAATTCGAGATCTAGATATTCCAGCGGATTCAGCTAGAGAAGGACGTGCATTTTTTTGGGGTTACAATAGAAAATTGTTATTATTAATTAATTAATGGAAGCAAATACTTTAAATTATATGTAAATTTAAGTAAATATATCGATAGGTTAAAAAAGCTCATGATATTTTGATTTTTTTTTTCTTTTTTTTTGAGGATGGAATTTTGGAGTTACCTGCTGGAAAGACTAGACCGGGGTCAAGCGCACCGGTCGGGTTAACGAACCCGGTTCCCCGGTCGAACGGGCCGGCAGGTTTCAACCCGTCCGCAAATCCCTGAGCCATGATAGGCCGGCCGCGCTGGTCACGGTTGACGGCGGTGGTGGATATGGCGGACGCGATCATCGCCGGCGACCAAGATGGGTGCTTTTGTTTCACGAGCGCCGCCACTCCGGCGACGTGAGGGGCCGCCATGCTGGTGCCCGACAACAGCGCGAAGCTGTCGCCGGCTAGGATCGGCTCGACCTCGCCGGCGGAGCTCCACGCAGCCCATATCTGGTGCCCCGGAGCAAGGACGTCGGGCTTCAGCACGTCGGCCGGAGTCCGGCGATCATCGGCGACGTCGGCACCGCGGGAGGAGAAGAGCGCGACTTGCGGCGCCTGCTCGCCTATGGCGGCGATCCGGCCATCTTGTATCGCGGCGGTGGCGGCGGAGGCGGCGTTCTGGTAGTAGTTCCACAAGATCTGTGAAAGGCATTCACATTTAAATCTGATAAAGTTGTATAATGTTGCAAACTGAATTAGTACCTGAAAAATTTTCAATTATTGTAAAATAAATTTTGCAGTTTTGCCCTTTAGTTTTTTTTTTTTAATTCTTTTAACTTTGCCCTAGATGTTTAGCATTTGTAATGATTATTACTAACTTAGGACTGGTTCTAGTATAATTTAAAATGTTTTAAATTTTTAAATAAAAAGAAATAATATTTTAATATTATAATATAAAATAAAGATATTTTTATTAAATATTATGTTGAATTTAAAATAAATTATCATAAAATAAATTTTATGATTTTTACTTTGAATTTTTTTAATGAAAAGTTTGCACTTAGGCATTTGTAATATAGTTGAGCTTACTGGCTACTGCTTACAATAAGGGATAGTTTGGTTTCAAAATATTTTTGAAGAAAAAGAAAAAACATATTAGCTTATAAATTTAATATGAAATAAATTAATTTTTAATGTTAAAATTAATGTTAGATGTAAAATAAAATTATTAAAATTTTTGTTTAAATATTAATAAAATAATAATTTTATAATTTTTAAGTTTGAACCTATATTAATTAGACTCTTATAGTAATCACACGCATTTAAAATGATTTTATTTGAATATTCTCTATCTAAAATTACTATTAAGTCATTGAAAAGAGAAAAATTGCCTTATGTCATTCCTAAATTATCATTTTTTTAGAGTTATAAAAATATAAGAAAAATTCATGTGAAATATATATGAAGTGTTAAATTTAAATTTCTTAAATTATTATTGTTGCTTTCTACTTTACGTAATTCATTAACAGAAAATTAACAATGGACCTAATGGAGAAACTATTAAACTATAAAGATTGATTCAAATGATAAAAAATTAAAAAATTAAAAAAAAAAGATTGATTCAAATGATGGCAAAGAAATATGCACTAATTTATTAATTAACTTAAACTATAGGGACGTGTATGTTATTTAACCTACAAGCTAATTAACGAATAAGTTTAAGTAAAATCGTTATTTCGAGAAATAACCCCCAAGAATAGTCACCTGGGCATCGGCGGCGCGCGTAATCATGACGCCGGGAACAGTGAGCGGCAGCGGCTGAGCAGTGAAGTCCCCATAGCGCTGATCTGCGGCAAGGATGAAACCGGCGAAACCCAGACGCTCGGCAGTGGCGAGAACGGAGGTCACCGACGACGAGCCGTTGAAAAAGCCGCCGGAGAAGGAGCAGATGACGATGCTGCCACGCACACCCGCTGGCCTCAAAGCTCCGGGGAACTGGCACTCCTCCGCCAGTGCTACAGAGAAACCGTCGCCGGCTTTCTGCATAGCAGCGTCTCCGGCGGAGATTAGTCGGAGCTGTTTCACGCCGTCGCCGGCGGTTGGAGCTTCAGCGCACATACTCAGGATTTAGAACAGGGGATCGAGTTTGAAAATTGAAACTCGTAACTTGCTCGATTTTTTACTCTCATTTGTAACTCTGTAGGCCCCATTTGTTTTAAAGTTAAAAATTAAATTGATTTAATTTTAACCTTGCATACCACATCACACATAAAATTTAATAATAAATATTAATTTTATTTCACATTCTATATATATCACTAAAATAATAACTAACTTATAATCACATCCTTCACATATCTCAACATAATAACTAACTTTATATCACATCTTTCACATATCTCAACATAATAACTAATTTTATTTCACATCATTCATAATTTTTAATAAAAATATATCTCCATTCAAATTTAATTTTAATTTTATTAAATTTAATTTTAGAAACAAACAGACCCATATGTTACCAAATTGGCTGTAGTTGCGCCTAATAAATAAGTCCCAAAACTCACATCTAAAGAATATAGTGAATCTTTAAGTAGTCATCTATGATCAACTCGTATTATAATTTTTTTTTTCAAGTTTTTCACGTAAAAATCCTTCTCACTAATTAATCACACACTTATCAACTTACGATGGATTATAAATTAGTATAAACCGTTGTCAACAGAGATAAACTAAGTGATCAAAATATTTGAAGCATTTGCATGGAGGACATCTAAATTATAAAAAAAATAGTATTTCACTATTAAAGATGAAATATTTTGCATATCACACTAAAATCTCATAAAATTACATATTTTATACTATTTTTAGATAAAATCACACTATATTATAAATCATGAGCACTCAAACTATAATTTATACTCTATTAAAAACAATAAATTTTATACCCTAAATTGCCTTAACATTAAAAAACCCCGTTTGTTTGCGTATTTAAAATTAACCTAATTTAATTTTAACTGGGCATATCATATCACACATAAAATTTAATATTAAAAATTAACTTTATTTCACATCTTACACACATTACTAAAACAATAACTAACTTATATCACATCACTCTTACACCCCAATATAATAACTAACTTTACTTGATATTATTCACAATTTTTAATAAAAAAATATCTCTATCTAAATTTAATTTTAATTTTATTAAATTTAACCTTACAAATAAACAGATCAAATCATAAATCTTAAACTTTAATAATTTACAGTAAATAAAATTTGTTTTATATATTAACTATATATAAAATCACTACAGTGAAATAGAAATTTTTATTATGCACTAGTAAATCTTATATAATAGGATAAGATTTATAAAAATATATCTGTAATTTAATTTATAATTTTTTTAAAAATAATATATAAAATATATAATTTTATAAGATTTTAATATGATATGTAAAATATTACTTTTTGACAATAAATTATGTAATTTTTCACAATTAAGATTCATCCATGTAAATCCCATAATTCAAAATGAGTCCTTAACTAATGAACATTCAAAACTTTGTAGTTATATTTACGGTAAATTGCATGCAGGCTCAAAAGAGTATTTTAAATTAGTTATAATTTTTTAAAAATCTTAATTTGGCCCTTGAGATTATAAAGTTTCTACACTTTTAGTTATTCTCTCATAATCTCATTATTTTCACTAATTTTTTTTAAAAATATATAAATTTGATTATTTTTTTTTGACTAATTTGAACTATTTTAAAGAATTATTATATTCCTTTATTCTCACATTTTTTTATAATATTTAATAAAAATAATCTAAAAATTAATCAAACATCTCTATTTGAAATTTAAAAAATATAAGTTTTAATTTCTCAATCTCTATTTTAAACTCAAAGAATATAAATTTTAATTTTTCAAAATTATACTATAAAAAATCATAAAATTAATAAATGAGAATAATATTTCAATATGTTAATAAAAAATTAATAATTATATCTTAATTAAAACTAAAATTATAAAAATTTTGCTCAAATTTAAATTTGTTAAAAATTAACATTAATTTACAATATTTTTTTGACCCAGGGGCATGCAGATGCAATTTTATAAGAAGGATCATCTCGGTTTCAAGTTTTAATTTTGAAGAGTTTATAAAAATTGAGTAAAATTTTATGTGTCTTAAAATTTTCGAATGAAAAAATATCAAGCAGTTAATTTTATTCAAAACTAGAAATTCACTCACATTTTAATTAATATGAATTGAACTTATTTCCACTCAACTCGAACTCAACTACTCGAAATAAAATTAATATAACTCATAAAGGGATTTAGACGTATGAAATCCTGTTAAAATTACATATTTTACTTAAATACTTTAAAATTTATGTATACATAGCTCCTAATTTCTTTAATATTACATGCCTCACTTAAACTCGCCTAAATTCATATATCTTTTGAGTTTTATTACAGTAAGTATTTAAAAATTAGACCGACAAAATTTTAAATGTATGACATATAACATAATCAAAAATTACTTTAATAGAGCTGAAAATAAATGTAAATTTAGAATTGGATATGAAATATGCAATTTTTAAAGAATTTGAGTGACATGTGTAATGTAGGTAAAATTTTATATCCTATATATGTGTAAATCTTTCGAATCATAAAACAATTTAAGAAATTAAGCTAAATTTAACTCGACAATCAACTTAAACTCACAAAGATTTTACTCAACTTAAACTCAAAAATTTTAAATTTGAGATGAAATCAACTCGCTAAAATTCGACTCAGCCCTAATTAAGCTAAATTCAAGGAGAGAATAGGAGACATACCTGAATATCCTACTCCATGAAGCCAATGAGAATTCCCCAAGACTAAATCAGTCTGATATACTCTTCCTGTTGTTGAAGCTGCAACTCCCATTGCCCAGGGACTGAAAGAGACCACTGAAGCTTCTTTAGGTCCCTTGTTCCCACCAGCCTGCACTACAAATATGCCGGCTCTTCTAGCAAAAAGGAGGGAGATCTCAAACACTCCCATGAAGCTCACTCCATCCCCCGTCGGCTCGCTGGGGCCGATCGAGAGCACCATCACATCGACTCCGTCTCCCCCAGCCTATGCTCATGCATGACTCATATATATATAATCAGTAGTTACTCGAAGTTTATTATTCCAATATATATATAATTGATGCAACTTCAATTGCTTATTATTCTTAATTAAAATGAGATTAGCCCTTAAATTGAATATCATCGGCAATACCAACTGTATTTTTTAAGGTAGTGCCATGATTTCAGATTTCTATACGATTAGTACATAATAAAAGAACATGCATGCATGCAACTCGGTCGAGTCAGTTCATTAATTAACCGATCGAGATTAAACCCTTGAGTCAGGCTCCACGTTCTTGTATCACCAAACCTAGCTACTTAATTTGCCTGCATGCATCTTTATTGATATTAATTACCCGGTCTATTGCAGAGATCAAATCTGTCAGAGTTCCTCCTTGAGGATACAGTGCCTTGTAAATAGCCAGCCTGTTCAACAAAAGAAAATCAAATCATCATATTTTATAGTTAGCTAGAAATAACAGGCTATTTATTTGCAGAAATTAATTTTAATAAAATTAAAATTAAATAATAATATTTTTATTAAAAATTATGAATAATACGAAACAAAATTAATTATTATATTCAGATGTGTAAGAAATATAAAATAAAGTTAATTTTTATTTTAAATTATAGATATAATTAATATGAAATATAGTTAATATTAATATGATATATTTATTTAAAATTAATCAAATTAATTTTAAATAGGCTAAATAAAGACGACCATATGTTAAAATTTTTTTCTTTGTAGTGCTAACAGGATAGCTAGCTTAGAGAGCAAAGCTTAATTAAATTATATAAAAGTTGCAGCATTGTATTATAAAAGAGAAGAGCTAATCTTTAGTAACATTAACTCACAATTAAACATCTAAAAATCCAATCTACCACGTAGAGCTAATTCAGAAGGACTTCAAATGATCCACATTTAAATAGTGAGGTTCAAATGTTTCGTATATATATACTAAATGGTGTAAGAGGGCATAACTAATGCTCAATTAATAGTATTTTTTAGGAGCAATTACGCATAATTTATTTATCAAATATTACATATTCTATATTAATTATATTATTTTTGAATAAAATTTTGTTATACTTTAAATTTATAATTTAAAATTCAAAAAACTAAATTTTAAGTCTTAATTACTTTGACACTAAGAATTAAATTCTAAATTTTAGATTCTATAGTTTTAATTTTTCGTAAATTAGCAGTATATTATAATTTTTTTAAAAAAAATCATATAAAATACATAATTTTATGAAATTTTAATACCCCACATATAATTATCACTTTTTAATTCATTGTGTTAATTGGCTATCTATTGTGTACTTATTCCGTACTTGCATGGAGTTTTTTAATCAGAAATGAATTTAAAACAAATTTATGATCTTTTTTAGTTAGACCTATATATCACTATTCCAATTATATTTTAAAATATATTTACTAGATAATAAAATATAGCACATTCAAATTTAATAAAATTATATATTTTATATGATATTTTTTTAAAAAATATAAAATAAATTACTGATGTCTTTGTATATAATTTTTAAAAAAAAATTGTGTAGAACCTATAATTAAAATATTATAATGAAAAATACATCATATATTGTTAAGTAGAGAGCAAAATTATATGTAGTTAGATGAGAAAAATTGGAAAATTAAAGAATAAGGAATATCAAAATATGAAATTGGAAATCTGACCTTGCTCGAGGGGCCATGCCAGTGGAAAATCCGAATTTGCAGCCATTAACCACTACTGGGACTCCCCAATTTCCGGCAGCAATGGAGGCCACATGACTGAAGTTAAATATATATATATATATATGAGCGAATTATTTGATATCGAGTTGAATCCAATTCGAAAATTTGCATTCGATTTAGCGTTTCAATATTCGAGTTTATGTTTAGATTTTGCAGTTTCTATCTCGTATATATATGAAGAAATATAAGCTTAAAAGAAACACAATCAAATTATCGAACTTGAAACCTTGAAATGAAGAATATGTTGTATGAGTGGTGTCACGTTGGGCCAATTAGATCTAATTTGCATTATAATTGGGTTTGGTTTTTGTTGAACTAGTTGGGACAGTCTAATTTTCAAAATTGAGATCATTTTATATATATTTCTATCTCGTATCTCAAAGACTCGCCCAAATGCAATTTTTTTATAAATAAGAGAGGAAGGAGAAACATATGAGAAGTCATGAAGGTCACCTTCCATGGCCATTCTGATCGAAGGGGGAAAGATCTGAAGCATTCAGAGGAAGAAGAGCAGCAGCCCCAGCAGCGAAATACTGCGCTGATATTATCTTCCCATTGCACGATCCTCTCGGAAACATGGGTCCTTCTTCGCAACGGCGATCATCGCCGCCGTCAAACCGCCGGAGCTGCAGTTTTTTCTTCCTCTTCCTCTTCGTTGATTCATTGAAGTAGGAAGAAGGGTCGTAGGAGAAGCTAGCGTGAGAAGGATCGATGCCGGAGTCGACGACGCCGATCACGATGCCTTCTCCGGCCATCTCTGCCCCGCCTTCTTCCTCCCACGCTCCGGCCGGCAGACCGAGCAAGTCCGGCGTGTATGTTGTCATCTTCTTCAAGCCAGGATCTCTCTCTACTCTCAGCACCCCAGACGCTGATTCCAGCAACTTCGCCTGAGGTGGTATTAATTTGTGGTCAGTTTACTCTTTAATATTTATATTTGCAGTAAATTGCATATATACCACTTGGGCCGGATTGTTTGTAAGGTTAAATTTTATAAGATTAAAATTAAATTTAAATAAAAAAAAATTATTAAAAATTATAAATGATGTGAAATAAAGTTAATTATTATATTAGAATACGTGAAGAATGTGATATAAAGTTAATTATTATGTTGAGATATGTGAGGGATGTGATATAATTAAGTTAGTTGTTATTTTAATAATATATATAATATGTGAAATAAAATTATTTTTTAATATTAAATTTTATGTATGATGTGATATACCTGATTAAAATAAATTAAATTAATTTTCAACGGCCAAACAAACTGGGCCTTAAAAGAATTTTTTCTAAATTTAAATTTGTCACTGTCACATCAACAAAACTAATTGAGTTACCTACCTTCAGTAATCCAGTATCAACAAATGGCAAATCATCAAATATTTTCATCTGTATTCCCCCGTAGAAAGTAACATGAACAGTCGAACATTGATCGTCACCTTGAAGTCTTGGGTCCGGATTGAGGTTTCAACCCCCTTACAACAGGGTTCAAGAAACACTATTCTAACATCGAGAGACCGGAGTTTCCGATTCCTCAAGTTCATGCCCCTTTGATATTCCTTCCAGTAATTTTGCTATAATTCATCGATCTATCCCTGTAAACACATTTGAAGCAAGTGGAACTTCTGCTTTGCTTGATTTGGTAGGTGGATATAGGAAGATTCATCTGAATTACCTTAAATCTCTATATTTTCGTTCTTGTTTCTGTTTTTTGTTTTTTATTATAACTTAAACACCACAATTTTTCTCACTCAATTTAAAAATTACAATAGTATGGTTCGAACTTGATACCCACTATATTTTGGCAAGCTCCTTCTCTCCATTAAATTAGAAGGAACACCACCTTGTTTTCAATGTCTTTCTTGCTCTTTCATTTGTCAAATGAGTTGGCTCTCTTCCAACTGTCTTTAGTACTGCTATGTTACGATCTACAGTCGGTTCTTTCGTCGCATCTATCCAACACTTTTTTGGCATTAATAGCCGCAAATTTTTGGAGACTGTATTTATGATAGTATGTTTTTTAAAATTTTAAAAAATATTTTTTAAAACAATATTGTGTACGCGCGTAATTTAATTATTTAATCAACTGACTTAGTCTTTCTTCACAAGAAAATGTAGTTAGGTGAATTTAATTTACAAATTGTATTCAACAATAATAACAATTATGCTTTAATCTCATTAGGTGCGTAGACTACATGAATCTTTTATTTTTATTATATTTTATTAAATAATAATACCTTATAGCTCTACGTAAGGCTATTCCTTTACAAATCATATTCATTAGTATAAAATAGATTATGACATAATCTTTGCACACATTTTTTTAAGCAGATAGTCGTGTTGTCTAATATATATAGTTGATATTAAAAATTGTTTAAAAGAGAATATCAAATCTTGAGATTATAAGAGTTGACATGGTTAATTTTAACCTAATAAATAAATAAACTTAAATTTTAATATTTGCCTAAATTTATCAGGGCATAATTACTTGCCTGGGAAGGAGAAGTGTGCACTGCAAAGCCATTGATGATGTGATGGAAGCTACAGAGCTTCGTATACTCACCATCAAGAGAGTTCTTCAGTAGCTCCTCATGCAGCTCTATCATCCTCTTCCCCTGAGCTTCACTTTTTAGTTTACTACAGTAGAAAAGTAAAAATCAAATATATGTATTAACACATAGAAATTTAGTGACATTCATCTCAAATTAGAACAACGTATAGTTGATGAAAATTTCATTATAATGAACAATGCAAAATTACAAAAAAAAAGAAATAAAAGGGTTAAATAATGACCTCCATGTGTTGAGCTGATGTTGAAATGCAGTTGGTTTTCCTTCAACAAGTACAAGGTATATGGCATTGCCTTCTTTGGTAGCTTCAAGAAGGAATGGAAGAAGAGATAGAAGCCATATGAGAGAGCAAACTAGATGGTTCTTCATTTTTTAATGCAAGTTAATTAAGAACCAAATTAAGTTGCTATATATATATATATTAATATATTAAAATACAAAGAGCAAGAGAAGCATGATGCAATTTGTAACGTTTGAGCTTTATGTTGTTTTCTTTTTGTTTTTTTAAAGCTTTGCATTTTGTAACTCCTTGAAAGATTAGTACCTATCATGGCATCACAAATATTCAAGTTCTTTTGTAAAAAGGTGCATTTACTTATATGCTATTTTCAAAAATGATATTTACATGTACAACCATATTCAAAACTCAAATATTATATATTACTTCTAAACTTGATTTATTTTAATTTTTTTATATTGTTTTCATACATAGTTGTTCTTTACCCTAGCTTGCATATATATATTTATATATTTGCACTTTATTAAAATACTTAAAAGATTACCCAATTCTTAATTTATGATATTTCATGTTTTACCTAAATTAGCCTAAAACTCTTATATATATATATATATTTAATTTTATCATAACGAAAAATCACTTTGAAAGAAATGAAAGGGGGTGTACTTTTAGAATTGAGTGTAAAATGTATAATTTTTAAAAAATTTGAGAGAGACTTACAATTTCAACAAAATTTTACATCTTGTATGTAAATCACCTAAAAATATTTAGGAATAATTCCTCCTGAGCATCTAATAAGAAAGATTTTTGATCCTATATATGTAGATCCACAAAAGAGAAGAACATGTCATTTGGCTCCCTTTTCTCTAAAAACTTGAATTAGATATA
>JAEMOT010003965.1:19584-51757 GCA_019297695.1 Apostasia ramifera | reverse complement strand
AAAAAAAATAACAATTGCGATTTAGTCTCAATCTTTTTAAAACTCACAAAAACAGCAATAATTGTATTTTGGTCTTAACTTTTTCACCTCCTTACAAATTAGTTCAAATATATAATAAAATTCATGAAATTATTTATGTATATTTCGGAAATGAAATTTCTAAAAGTAGGGAGAATTGTGACATCTGAAATTTAATTTGAGATGTAAAATTTTGAGTTAATTTGAACACAAATTTTTATTAAAGGTGGGAAGAATTGTGACATCAAGAATTTAATTTGAGATTTAAAATATCAAGTTGATTTGGATCCAAAATGAATCATTTTGAATCTCAAATAAATATTTTGGGACTTAGTTATAAGTATATAACAGCTAAAAGACTAAATAATAATTATTCATAAAAAAATAAAAAATCAGTTGATATTGCTGCCACCGCTCTTTTCATTATTTAAATGGAAAAACTCCCAATAATTATATTTTAGTTTTAACTTATTCATTAGCTTACACATAGGTCCAATTGCATTTAGTCTCAACATTTTCACCGCCAACCAAATAGGTCCAATTTATTTATTTCAGAAATTTAAAAATTCATAAAAACAGTAACAATTGAGATTTAGTCTCAATCTTTTTAAAACTCACAAAAACAGCAATAATTATATTTTAGCCTTAACTTTTTCACCTCCTTATAAATTAGTTCAAATATATAATAAAATTCATAAAATTATTTATGTATATTTCGGGAATGAAATTTCTGAAGGTAGGGAGAATTGTGATATCTGAAATTTAATTTGAGATGTAAAATTTTGAGTTGATTTGAACACAAAATGAATGAATTTGGATCTTAAATATAAAGACATGAAAGGCGGGAGACTAACTTATAATTATTCCTTAAAAAAATATAAAAACTGGCTGAATTTAAAAATTCACAAAAAAAAAAGCAATAATTGTATTTTAATCTCAAAATTTTTACCTCCTTACAAATCAGTTCGAATATATAATGAAATTCATGAAATTATTTATATAAATTTGAGGGACGAAATTTTTAAAGGTGGGAAGAATTGTGACATCAAGAATTTAATTTGAGATTTAAAATATCAAGTGATTTGGATCCAAAATGAATCATTTGGAACCTAAAATAAATATATTAGGACTTAGTTATAAGTATATAACAGCTAAAAGACTAAATAATAATTATTCATAAAAAAATAAAAAATCAATTGAGATTGCTGCCACCGCTCTTCTCATTAGTTAAATGGAAAAACTCCCAATAATTATATTTTAGTTTTAACTTATCCATTAGCTTACACATAGGTCCAATTGCATTTAGTCTCAACATTTTCACCGCCAAACAAATAGGTCCAAATTTTTTTTGTCTTATCTGTAATTTCTGAAATTTAAAAATTCATAAAAATAATAACAATTGCCATTTAGTCTCAATCTTCTTAAAACTCACAAAAAAAAAAATAATAATTGTATTTTGGTCTTAACTTTTTCACCTCCTTACAAATTAGTTCGAATGTATAATAAAATTCATGAAATTATTTATGTATATTTCGGGGACGAAATTTCTAGAGGAAGGGAGAAGTATGACATCTGAAATTTAATTTGAGATGTAAAATTTTGAGTTGATTTGAATACAAAATAAATGAATTTGGATCTTAAATAAATATTTTTAGAATAATTTATAAAGACATGAAAGGCGAGAGACTAAATTATAATTGTTCCTTAAAAAAATATAAAAACTAGCTGCAGAATTTAAAAATTCACGAAAACAGCAATAATCGTATTTTGATCTCAAAATTTTCACCTCCTTACAAATTAGTTCGAACATATAATAAAATTTATGAAATTATTTATATAAATTTGAGGGACGAAATTTTTAAAGGTGGGAAGAATTGTGACATCAAGAATTTAATTTGAGATTTAAATGTCGAGTTGATTTGCATCTAAAATAAATATTTGGGACTTAGTTATATGTATATAACAGCTGGTCATAAAAAAATAAAAATTAGTTGAGATTGCTGCCACCGCTCTTCTCATTATTTAAATAGAAAAATTCCTAATAATTGTATTTTAGTTTTAACTTATTCATTAGCTTACATATAGGTCCAATTATATTTAATCTCAACATCTTCACCGCCAAACAAATAAGTCCAATTTATTTATATTTAAGATCAAATTTTTTCAAATTATTATATTTATAATTAAGTCCAAAAAAAATTACAATTATATTTTAGTCTTAAATTTTCACTTTTTCACAAATAGGTTCAAATTAGTTATATTTAAATTCAATTTTTTTTGTAAATTATCATACTTAAAAAAAAGAGTAAATTAATGACAAGCTCTTGCAATTTATTTATAATTATACTTTAATTTATATTTTTAAAGTTGAGCCTACGTGTAATTAGATATTTTTAATTTTTAAATTAACCAAATAAATTTTATGATTTGAAGTAAAATACAAATAAATTATTCGATATTAATTAAAATACTTAAAATATTTTTCTAATTAATAGATCAATTTGAATTTTAACTTTTATTTAAAATATTAATTTAATCTTTAAATTAATCAAATTAATCAATTCATTAAAAAAATTATCCTTGATTGAGTTTTTTTATTAGTGTTAAAGGACCTATTTGATCATTACCTTAAATTAAATGACCTACTTGGTTAATTTAGAAATTAGAGGGATCTAAATGTACATAAACCTAAACTTGAGGGACTTAATTGCTATGAACTCTCTTTTTTCTAAATCACTCACTTAGGTTTCTACAATTTAAAATAGGGACTTAATAAGTTTCTATAATTTTAACTAGAGATCCAAATAAAAGATCTTAAAAAATGTGGACTAAATTGCAATTATAAATATACTATCTATCAGCAAACTTTTAGAATTTAATTTGGGATTTAAAATTTCGGATTAATTTGGATAAAAAATGAATATATTGGGACCCATAATAAATATATATAAGCCTACGTATAAGACTGTAAAAATGAGGGGACTAATGTGTACTTGTTCCTAAAAAAAAGGCTGCCAGCTGTTGAAGCCAGCACTGCCACGCCGCCACCCCACCGCTTCCCATCAGTTAAATTGAAAAACTCGCTGTAATTGTATTTGAGTCTCACTATTTTAACCGCCTTATTAATAGGTCTCATTATTTATATTTAAATTTAAATATTTTTCTCAAGCTATATATTATATTTAAGTTCAAAAAATAAACTTACATTTTAATCTCAACTTTAAAAAATACAATTATTTAGCCACAATTAAATATTTATTTTTCAAATTATTATATTTATATTTAAATTTAAAAAAATTGAAATTGTATTTTGATCTCAATTTTTTTATCTCCTTACAAATTAGTCTAAGTTATTTATATTTAATTTCAATTTTTTTTCAAATTATTAGCCTAAATTATTTATATTTAAGTCTAATTTTTTTTCTAAATTATTATATTTATATTTAAATTCAAAAAAGCTAAAATTGCATTTTAATCTCAACTTTTTCACCTCCTGTCAAATACATTCACAAGTTATCAAATTCAAAAAAAATAAAATTACATTTTGGTCTCAAATTTTTCACCTTCTTACAAATAGATCCAAATTGTGTACATTTAATTCTAAATTATTTTCTCAAGTTATCATATTTATATTTAAGTTTAAAAAAGATAAAATTGTATATTAGTCTTAACTTTTTTTAACTCCTTATAAATATAAATAGGTTCAAATTATTTATATTTAATTTCAATTTTTTTCAAATTATTAATCCAAATTATTTATATTTAAATTTAATTTTTTTTTCTCAAATTATCATATTTATTTTTAAGTCCAAAAAAATTAAAATTGCATTTTAGTCTTAACTTTTCACCTCCTTATAAATAAATCTAAATTATTTATATTTAATTTTAAATATTTTTTCTCATGATTAAAGCACTGAATTAATGAATTTTATGTTGTATCTTATGAATTTTTTTTTTGTCTTATCTCAAATTATATTTTTATCTTAATTATTTTACTTCTAAAATAGTTACAAATTATTTATATTTTTTTTTTTTTCAGATTATGGGAGCACTGAATTAATAAATTTTATTTTTTATTTTATATAAATAAATAATTTGAGATATAGAATAAATAATTTTAGGCCAAATGAGCGCATCGAGAATGACAGATGCTGTATCTTAAACATCGTAACCGATGTTGAGCGAGGCATATTGTATTTGATGTTATGGAGAATACTAAGCTTAAACATCATAACTGATATGCAGACAGACCGTTGCTGTAGTTTAAGTATCGTGCTCGATATAAAAAAGAACGAACCAATGAAATCACGTATAACGCACGTGCATTAACTAGTATATATAATATGACAAACATGCGTTATGCCATGATTATATAGTTTCCAAAAAACAAATAAAAAGAAATCAGAAATTTCAATGAAAAAAGAATAAAACTTTTATTTTTGAAAACATAATTTTTTTTTTATATATAAGAATAAACTTTTTTAATAACTTAGGATTGCGAATAAAAAAAAACCTAGGGTCACGTGGATCAGACGCACTGCGAAAAAGAAGGCTGGGGCCGGAGCCACCTGCCGCCTGCGGTGGTCCGGCGTCGCTCGCCAGAAAAATCTGGAAGAAGGTTGCCCATCTAGTTCCTGGATTGGAAGGATGAACGGCAACCACTAGAACTAAGTGAGGCACTCGGGATTTCTTTTCCTCAGCCTCAGCTGGCTGGTCGGAATGACCAGGGCAGGTGAAGACGCCGCAGGAAGAGGGGACCCGTACCTTCAAATCCTGTTACCATTATGGAAGAAGATGTAGAGGATAAAGATGCTGTTCTGGGTGGAGGATATGATCGTGAGATTGAGCGAGAAAGACGGCTCTAATTTCCGGAGGAAGAAGCTCCATCAAGTGCTGAAAGGAATAAGGCTGCGGTATTGACAAGAAGGCTGATGCGATGTCATCGAGAAGAAATCAGGGGGATCAGGTTTCCAACAACAAGGAATGCCTGAAGCTCAAGGGAGAAAGCAATCCCCAGCAGCAAGAAGTCCATGATCCCAAGCTCAATATGCCCATGGATGTTGAGCGGTTAGTTGCTAACCATCTACAAGGTACGTTCTTGAATCACCGAGCAGCCCGGAGTGTGGCTGCAAACTGGTTGATATCTCTGCTATGGATGTGTTGGAGGCCCAAGTGGCCAAGTTTTCAAGCAAGGATGTTGACACAAGAAAGTGCAAGGCAGATCGAAGGGACAAGATTTTTGCGTGGAAAACGCCTGAGCAGGAAAATCACAGCGCTTGAGTTGCGGCGACTTGAAAGTTTCATTAGAGGAGAAAAGTTACAGAAAGGTAGGTGTACATTAAATGTTCTTCTGAGAAAAAGATCCCCTTTCACAACAAACAGGGGTTCCATAGTCATTGAAACTGTAGTTAGCTGTCAAATAAGAGACCCACTCCCAAGATACGACCGGGGGAATGACCATAGTCGTAAAGTTCACATTGTAGGTTAGACAGGCTTGACTGTATATGGCCTGCCCATACTTCTTTAAGATAGCATGGAGGCTCACTTTGTACTTGTGCTATCCTTGGGCAGTTCAAGTTGGTGGTGTTCGACAACGGTCTTCAACAAGGATTCTTCGACCAGCGTCTGCCACGCGCAGTACGTGAGTGCTGCTTGCCTGCCCACTTGCGCATTCCACGTGGCGCTTGGCATGTACGCTTCAGATATCTCAGCGCGAATCCAAATTCACTGAAATCGTAGTTAGCTGTCACATCAGAGGCATAACCCCCCACTCCTAGGGTATGGCCGGGAAACTGGCCATAAAGTCCGCATTGTGGGTTAGATAGGCCTGATTGTGCGGGCAGTACAATCTACCTATACATGTACTTGTGCTGTCCTTGGGCAGTTCGAGTTGGGGCATTCAATGTGTGGTTTTTGACAATGATTCTTCGACCTGCAGCTTTCCCGTGCGGCACGTGAGTGCCGCTTGCTTGCCCAAGTGTGCACTCCATAAGGCACTCTACATGAACGCTTCAGATATTCCAACGTGAATCTAGATATAACAAGGGAAATCGGCAAAATGCTGTCATACATGCTACTAAAACAGTGATCGATCAGTGTTAAAAGTAAAAATTTGTCACGTTAGCCACACCCAACACACGGTAGATTTGGGCTAATTTACTGACTGGTCACCCGAGTTATGTTCCCAAACGGACCTAGAGGACCAGCTCGAATTATGTGTCAGTCGAATAGCTCGGAGCCAGTTGAACAAACGTCAAACGAATAGACTCCTAGCCAGCAACACTTGTTATATCATAGCCTTACCTTTATCTAAGGGAAAGGGGGGAGGCACCCTTCATTAAGGCTCGATCTGACAGGGGGTGAGGTAGGCCTATTACTGTCACGCCACCTAGTCGTTTGTCATTAATAAAGGCTACCTAACCCATTTACTATGTAACATCCCGTTATCTCAATATTGAGGTATTATCCATCCCAGTACTTCTCTAACCCAAACATGCTTAATTATGAAGTTTTTCATTATTAGTCTCATAATTTTTTCCTAAAAGGTATTTTTACCATTTGAGATCACATTGTCTATTTATATAGCTCAGGACTGTTTTTTTTTCTATATGCAATGATTTATTTATGTGTCTCTCTTACCATTATTTATCGGCCTAAAAGCTTGCCAGAAGCCTTACTGTGTTCTAGTGCTTCTTTTTTATTGAGACATCCCTCGCGATCACTCCTCGGCTATGGGTGTTACAAGCCCATCAGCTTTTACTTGGTTCGTCCTTGGATCACATCGTACTACTGGGGTCGGCTCTAATATCATATTATAATATCTCGTGATTTTAATGTAAATGTATTGTCCGCTTTGGCTTTAAAAAATTGTGACTTGAGTACTTCCCTGGAGGCTACCCATTTTAATACTGCTCTACCTTAAGTACACTTAATTACGAGTTTTTCATTATTATTTCATGATTTTTTTTCAAAAGGTGCTTTTGCTATTTAGGATCGCATTATTTATTTATTCAGCTTATGAGCACCCCTGTCTTTCTGATGTAGGGCGATTCATTCCTATGTCTCTCTCACCACTATTTATCTGCCTAAAAGCCTGTCGGGTGCCACACTTTACTTTAGTTATTTCTTTTCCTCTGGACATCACCCGACGATCATTCTCCATCATTTTCGATCACAGGCGTCACATACTATCTTCTCGCTATAAATACCCACATTTATAAAAAGGGGATCCCAGGAGAACAATTCCTGAATTGCACCTGATGCAATATTTCATTTCCCAAGGTTGCTCTTGGCTAGCATTGTTTATCTGCCTCAGGCTTTTCGACTCCAATCAACTTCTGTTATGCATGAGAGCTAACGGTGGCGTTATTTGGGGATTCCCCTCTCCAGTCGTAGACCTACTGGACTAATTTTAAACCTATCATTGCAACAGTCGGGAGTCGTATCATAGCTTGGGGAGCAAGTTATCTCTTAAAGGATCATCCTTATTAATAGCGTCCTCACTTCTTTGCCACTTTATACTTTATCTCATACGTTTGTGCTTATTATACATCCTTGTTACCATTGAAAAGTTGATATGGAATTTCTTGTAGAGTGGAGATGTTGAGAACATGGCTATCCACTGTCCCATGGAAAGAAGTTTGCAAGCTGAAGAGTCACTGGGGCTTGGGTATCCATATTTGAGATGCTCAATTGGGATGAGAAGATAATTGTTTCGAACAACAAAGATGAAATCTCTATGAGCAGTAAATTTGATGATCTAATCACTCTTAAGGAGGTTCTTTGCTCTAAAGCAATATATGAAAATTTTAAAATTGCCATACAGAAGAATGACAATAATTGCTATCTGTGCTCATCCTGGATGTTCATGGAGAATTCAGGCTGCTTATTCTTCTGTGGACAATACATTTTAGGTAAGCAAGTTTATTGATGATTATAAATGTCCTGGTCCCAATAAAGTGGAAACTAAGCTTGCAACAACTAAATCTAAATGGGTGGCTAAGAACATCATGAATATGGTTAACGTAAATTCTGAAATTACCCTCAAGGATATTAGAAATAATGGAGGAGAGACTTTCACTATCCTTACCATACATGCTTATGAGTAATGATCTCTCTTTCAAATGATTGTTTATGAATTTCATAGTTTCTATAGATGGTTTGTCTTGGGTTTCGACCTCTTCTTGACCTCTATGCATGTCATCTCAAAGGGAAATGTTTAGGAGTACTTTTATCAGCAACAACATTAGATGGAAGTAACAGTCTAAATAGCCTTTGGCCGTGGAAGTAGTACAATGAGTCCAAAACAACACGACATTGGTTCATTAGATGCTTGATTGAAGCATTTGAAGGTGATTTGGATCATGTAAGTTGTATTACTGATATGGAAAAAGGCATAGACGATGCATTGAGGAAGCTATTACCAAAATCAGAACATCATATCTGCATGTCATTTGTGGAAGAACATCAAGAAAACATATCACTGCCGCAATGGAAATAGATTTGAAACCTTTTTTTAAAATGCCTACACTTTGTAAGAATTTGAAGTTGCCATGATGGAGCTCTCTACATCATATCCAAACCTGTACCAGTTCCTGTCCGACTTAGCATGTAAATGGGCTAGACATGATTTTTAATTGTTCTGCGAAGAATCATTATAACACGAACATGTCGGAGTCATTTAACTCATGGATATCCAATGTGCAGGATAAGCCGGTTGTGGATTTGTTAGACAACATTAGAAGAATGTTAATGGAACAAAGAAATGAGAGAAAATAAAGGGTGAACTTGTTTCTATCTGGGGAGTACATTAGGAGCATTACTACTTGTCGCAGTCAGTGTATTATCCGAGTTTCGTCACAAACAACAACTTTCGAAGTTAAGCACCAGTATGTATGACATGATGTAAATCTAGATCGAAAGGAGTGCTGTTGCTGAAAATGGCAAATTAAAGGACTCCGATGTGAACGTGCTGCCGCTGTTATAAATAGTAGAGTATGTCATATGACACCCCTATGTTGACTAGTTATACCATATGCACAGGTATATCTTTGCTTATATCTGTGCATAGGTGTGATTGTAATTTAATTATTTAAAGTTTTCTTGGAGTAGGTATAAAATGGCTTATGCTGGAACTTTTTCTACGCCACCTGGTAAGGATCTATGGCAAAGGGAAGGCAAAGACCTGGAGATAGGCCTAAGAAGCAGTGACATAAAACCTTCCTTGAAATTAATCAGAAGAAGATTTTGAAGAGAGCTCATAGATGTACTCGATGCGGTATAGTGGGGACACCACAAATATTCGTGCAAAAATCCTATATCTAGCATGGAAGCTTCGAATTACACAGAGTGCAGTTCAATCTCAGCAGCACCAGAGCCTCAAAGCGGACCAGCCATTGCACAAAAGCTTCGTAAGTAACCTGTTAGATTTCAAACTCTGATAGCCGTCCTTTGTTGCACGAGACGTCCTTCAATGGCTTACTGAATTTAGGCAGCCCTCGACTATTATGACAGTTATTCTGTGTGGTGTATGAACTCAGCTTTTTTTTTGGGTTACTTTTTTGTGTATGGTTGGGCTATTATGTTTGCTGAGATTGTATAAGCTCAGCCCTTTTTGCATTGATTTGATGAGAATATGTAGTTCAAATTGAACTGTTTTTGGAGCTGATCTGCTGTGATAATTTTGTTATATATATATATGTTGATCAAGTGGATTATTTTTGTTGCATATATGCTGATCTTCAACATATTTTGTATGGTAAAATTTAACACAAAATGCAATTTACTCTCAATCAGAAGAATAGTTATAATAAGCATCTTAAATAGTGTTTCAATATTATTTAAATAATCTTCTTGAGGTACATCTTGAACAGTCTTTGATTGCCTTTAGATGATCTTCAATCATTTTCGGATGATCTTCAACATTGCTTAACTTAGTTTTGATTGTGCTGAGAATCTTTTAAATTAGGATAGAATCAACTTGAGCTTAGTCTAACTATTGATTATTGAAGTTGTTTGGTGTCATAAAACAGACATCTTGAGAACGAACTCTCTCTATTTTCATCGCTTAGTTGTTAGCACAACACATTGGATATTACACTTCTTAACAAATTTGTTGATTTGAATTTGAAATAATTCTAAAAGATATTGTGTTATTTGAACTCATTTCAAAATCCAAAATGAATTGGATAGTTCAACAAAACCCAAATCTTGCGAAAAAAATGAAGCGCAAGCAGAGGAAGATACCTTCAGGGGATAGAGTTGTCTAAAAAGATGAGATGGAAAAAGTAGGAGGAGGATGAGATCACCTGAGATGTTAGCCGGAGATGGTGGAGAGGGTGTAACATTTCGCCATAGAAAGCAGGATACAATATTATGGTAAATTATAAGTTTTTAAAAAAATTTAAATTTGAATATGAAATATGTAAAAATGATTTGATTTGAGAACAAAATTTATGATTTTTGTTGATAGAACAAATTTTTATAATTTTGAAGAAATAGAAGGCATGTTCTTCCACTTGACAGAAATATTTCAAGGTATTTCAATGGTGTAACAGACTGTGATCATCGTTCCATGGTTTTGTCTAATGTACATACTACAACTAACAACAATTCCAATTGATTTCAAAAAAAAAAAAAAAATTCAAATGAGAGAAATACAGAAAAATAAAGAATTCTTCAGGAGTTGAAATTTTTGTAGAAACAGATCAAGGATCCATTCCTTCTACGGGCTGATCCTCTACCTCTTGTTCTTGCCCTAAATCCCTCGTCCCTCCTCTTCCGAAGGTGACCTCGAACCAAACCTCCCTCCTCACCCCCTGCACATCGCCGTCGCCAGAGCCGCCGTTCTTCTTAGCCCCGACTTCCTCCGCCGGCATACAATACCGGCAAACTGGGCATGTGCCGTGCATTCCCAGCCACTTCTCTATGCATCCACCGTGAAAGCGATGCTTACATGGCATCTCCTTCACCAGATCCCGCCCTTGCGAAACTTCCTCCGCGGCAACCTCCAGCTCGTCCAAGCAAACCGCGCACTCCTCCCCTGCATCCGCCGTCTGCACCGTCCGTAGAGCCTCAATCGAAGCCCTAGACGCCGGCGGTGGCCCCTTGCGACCGGCGGAGACCCCCAGCATCTCCTCCAGCACGGCGGGATCTCCGCGCAGCACCACCAGTCCACGCGTCACCGGGTCGACGAGCAGGATCCGGTCCGGCTGCGGCGGCACCGTTTCGTCCGATGGAGGCTGCCCTAGAAACCCGACGAATATCGGATGGAAGATCTGACTACCTTCTTCGCCGGCACCAGATGCGGCAGCGGCAGCGGCAGCGGCGGCGGCCGTGGCGGAAGAGGCGGAGACGGCGGCCCTGAAGAGCTGGGCCCAGAACGCCGCGGCTTCTCTGGGGAACTCTGATGCCATCGGGGAGGGATCGAGGAAGGAAGGAAGAAGAGGAACGAAAGGCTGAATTGATGGTGGTAACGATGAGCAGGAGGCATTAAAATGGGGCCGGTGAATCGTCTGGAATGATCTGGAAGCAAACCAGAGTCGATGCACATCCGCAGTCGGCAACTTCTGAATATTATTTTATAAAAAAAAAAAAAAACTCTTCTGAATATTATTGTATTTTTTTTATTGTCAAAAAAATATTATTGTAGTTTTTCATAAATAAATATTAAATTTGTTATGATTAATGAATTTTAATTATTTTATATTTCTATAAGAAGTTTGAAGCAAAAACCAAGTTGCACGTAACAAAAAATAATAATTAATGTAATTTTATCATATGATAATAATTTATTATAATAAATAAATAAATTTATTATTATGAATATTAGATTTTTATTTTTTATATGTCTTATTATTCTTTTAAATATTTAGCATAATCGTTAATTACCAGTCTTATTAGTTTAATGATTATTTTGATCGAGTCAAACTGTATAGTAAGTGATTCTTAATTCAATTTAATTTTTAGAATGGTACTTTTAGTTAATAACTCTAACATTGCCTTTGTATAAATAAATAAGGTTTATATTTTTGGGCTAATGAAATTTTTTAATATTAATTTATTAATTTAATTTTCTAGAAATACATTTCATAAATATAATCAAATACTGGAAAAAAAATTAATCGAAGATGGAGGTTCTAACCTGGATTAAAGGATTAAATTTATGGATCAAAACATAAATGCACTGTAAATATAAGGACCAATATGTAATTTACATATTGTAAAAATCGCGGTGGGATAGATTAGCCAGTCTTTTCTGCTGACGTCATGCTGAATCCGGTAATACCTGGAATAAGTCTAATTCGTTGATTTTTTTTATATTATTTGGGAAAAATTACATTGGGAACCCTTTGTTAAGAATATCATTTCTAAATAGTCTACAATATTTTCTTTTGAAAAAAACAGGCTAAATATTTGAATTTGAAGTATTCGAGTCTCTAGTGCATTACTTGAATTTCAGAATGTTTTTCTGAGATCAGTTTGTGCATTTTAATTTTGAACTAATTTAATTTTGAGTTTTGAAAAATGTGTCATACTAATAATTTTATAAAACAGTAGTACATTTGAAAAATAATATTTGAAAAATAATATTTGAAAAATAAGAATTCAATAAGTTAAGACGTATTACAAATAATTTTAACGAAAATTATAATGAATTATCTAGCTGAGCCTAAACTGCTCGGTTTCGTTTGATATATATTCCAAATTTAAGAAAAAAACATATTTTGTTGATTTCAACCAAATTTTATTAGGTATTTGTCAAAAAAAATTTTTTTTTTTAAAATTTCAATCAAAAATATTAAGTTTCGGACAAAATATAAGATTTTATTTGAAAAATAAATTTTTGGATAAAACTCGGCAAAACCAACTTTTTTTTGAGTCAAAGGTACACTATGTAGAAAGAAAGGCTAAAAAATAAATAATGATATAAAATACAAATAAATAAATTACAATTCAAATAATCCAAATTGTTGAAGTTCAAATTACCAAAATTATCAAAAATAGATGATTGGTATTATTACCGAGTAATACCAATATCTATCGTATAATTATATGACCAATAGGATTACTTGAATAGTTATTGTGATAGCATTACGTAGTTATACGATGATTGATAATTAGATATATATATCACGAAGAGTTATATGATAATTGAAATTACTTGGATCATGAAAATATTAATACGATCAATACGATTATCAGACAACCATCGTGATAGTAACATATAATTGAGCTAATTAGTTATCAATTTAGAGTATTCTTACAATTGCTTTATGTTTTATATTACATAAGAATATAATAAAAATGTCATTGTAAAAGCTAAATAGTTGTTTATTTCATATATATATACGTATAGAAATACATTTTTGTGTTCAATATCTCGTATTAAGCACAACACTAAATTAGCCCAAATGCTGAATATCTACATGCGCCTTCCTCCGGTTCAGGTCAACCAGTACCCACGGCTTTGAGATTATTTTATTAAAAAATTAAAAATTATAATAATTACATTCGAGCCCTGAAATTAGACCCAAAATTGTAGACAAGTTCTATTTAAATCCGTGTTGCTCAAAAATTATTCTATATTGATCTTTTTTTATTATAGATCTCCTTAATTTTTACTATTAAATTATATATATATATTTAAAAAATATATATTTAGTTTTTGTACTTAACAATAAATTCTGACAAAAATAATTAAAAAAAATTCACATGAAATAATTTCTAAATGAGAGGAATGAAGATGAAACATTTTTATTTTGTGGATTTGCATGAGGCCCAAATATAATTACCATAATTAATTACTAAAAAATCTTTATAGTTAACTCTTAATTACATTTACAGTTTTTAAAATCTTGCTCGTCCTCTTTGTCTGCTCCCTGACTCACGTGATAGTAAGAGAGAGGGAGGTATAATATTCTTTAGATGTTGACAGAAATCATTAATTTAGACTTTTTTATAATAATTTTAATTTTTAAAAAACTTTATTATTGCAAACATTTCAAATTAAAAATCTTTCAACAAGTTTTTCAAAGTTTTGAACCAAAATGTAATAAAAAATTAACTATAAAAATCTTTCAACAAAAAAATTTTCGAGCCCCGCGCTCTACTGCATGGTTTTTTAGATTACGCATTTGAATCAATTGCAAGGGATTTCTTTCCATCAAACCCGTCACTTCTAATATCAACGATGTCATTATTTTCAGAAGCACAAACAGCTACGTGCATCATAGCCAACTTTAATTATAGAACATACAGAAGAATATGACATTAAGACATGAAAAAAATACAAACATTTAAATGGATTGAGAGACTTACATGTGCCCAGAACCTCAAAGACTCCTGAATGATAATATGAAATAAGTAGGCTCTGAATTTGAGCAGCTCTTTGGTGAAGGCTTCACAAAATGTATGCCTCCTTCATTTACCCCATTCTGGTAAACTACTCTCTAGTGAAAATTCATAGGGTTCGATTTGACGATCATCTTGTCTTCTCGAGTTAGTCAAAGAATTAATAGTCAGAACAAAATGATAGGAAATGTTTGCATGCAGCTAGGAACTGGAGATGAAGCTGCCAACATAACCGAAGCCCACAACAAAAAATGCAAGAGACTGGAGGTAGATGTATATGAAGTAATAATCCCCTCCAAAAGTCAAATCATAGCTTGCACATACGAGAAGAAATACTGCAAATCCAAGTTCTGAGAAGTAGAACCTGAGAATAAAGTGAATTTAGTTTAGTTTGTAAGTATTAAACAAATCAATCTATCTAACATTTGCTTTGGATTACCTGTGAGTGCACCTAGAAGGCTTTTCAATTTCTGTGGCTTCGGGTAAAAGCTTTTCCTTAAGTGTACCACCCAGCTTCTCCGTGACAACCCATTCATTTGCTCGACCGCCCTCCCACAAACCAACAATCGTTGCTTTCATTCGGAGCATAGCCATCACATTTTCGAAAAGAATCCAGAAAGGTATTATATGAATTGAGCTGTACGTTCAAACCCAAATATGAGAGAATTTATTTGATGCTGAATAATGAACACAATGTAAGGGCTGAATTTTTAAACCTCATATTTCTGATCGCATTTAGAAGGGTAATGGTTGTTGGAATACAAATTACTCCCCATGAGGGAATTTTGATTTCCGGAACAAAGACTGAAGCTGGAATTATAACACAGTAAAGTGTAAAGGTGACTACGTGGGACACAACTTTCCTCACGATGAAGAAGCTATAAAGCAGATAGAGCTTCTTCCAGAAAGATACTTCCTGCAGGATGTACAGGGAGGAGCTCAATTGTTGTTGTTTCATAGTGTATAGCACTGGGGGATCAAGGAGGCCTCACCTTTGTCATCCATATCTCAAATGCCGTCTTTCTGAACAAATTTGCAGCTCCACAAGTCCAACGATGCTGCTGGTAACGATATGCCTTAAACGAGCTTGGTAATTCACTCATGACCTAAAAGGTAAGAATTGACAGCATAAATATCAACATAATCCACTTGCAGCCAGCGAAAAATTTATAGTAGAATCATTTAGTGCACAACTTTAATTTCACTATTCCTCAGATTCTCCTTTGGTTAGAATATATTTTGAAGATGTTTAAAATTTTTTAAAAATAGAAAGAGAAAGAAATATATTTTAATACTATGATATGAAATAAAATTATTTTATTATTAAAAAATGTATTAGATGTGAAATAAAATTAATTTTTATTGAAGTATGTGAGATATGAAATTTAAATTAATTTTTAAGGTTGAGATTTGTGTAGGATGGGAAATAAAGTTAATTTTTAATATTTAAATTTATGTATGATGTGAAATAAATATAAAATATTGATGAAAGAATTTTTGGAGAAATTTGAGAGTTTTTTTTTGCCCCAACCAAACAAGGAGAGGATGCATCCTAGTAAGTAAAAGGTTTTGGCTTTGCACAAGTTCTATTATATGTGAGACATAATTTTAAATGTTTGATCATCAACTGCAGACACAATTCTTGTGCAAATCCTCAAGAAACTCCAATACAAATTTATTTCAAGAATGAAATCTCTCCCCTAAATTAGATTTAGAAATACGGAAGGAAAAAGAAGTGCAGTGTGAAATGTATGTGATTCAACAAATTACACCTACGTTAGTGGTGTCACTAAATACCTCTTATTTCAATGTGGAAGTTAACATAAAGGCTCATCCCATACGTATAAAGGAAAATTGGGTAACAAATTTGCAATAACACTCATTCCTCAACAAATGTTAAAATGGGATCTTAATATTCAAAAAATTGAATATTCCACCTATGATTAAAAGAAAATAAAAAGGAACAAAGAGCCGAGAGATCTACAATATGGCAAACCAAATTGTAACAATCATACTTCACAACTGATGATGACTTAAGAATCATCATTCTTACTCTAGCAACTTTCTAAACAGAATTTATCATTGAAGAGTGAAAGGGGAGAAATAGATATAAGAAAAGAAAAACTTGCTGAAACAACATATGAAATACCTTTAGGTTGCCAACATAAACAAACTTCCAACCTCTGAGACTTGCACGAATAGCTAAATCCATGTCCTCTACAGTTGTTCGATCATGCCAACCTCCTGCTCCTTTGATAGCTGATATCCGCCACACCCCTGCAGTGCCTGTAGTCATGAAAGCATTTCAGCAAGGAAATGATTCCCTTTAATGCATTGAAAATTACACCTAAGAATTTCTAAACCATACGTCCCAACTCAATTATATGTCACTCCATCAACGACAACACAAATTTGTAGTTATGGTAGTTGTTGGCATAAATAAGTAAAAATCATACAAATTGTAGATAGTCAACTTAAGTTAGTTCTCTTTTCATGTTATAAATTACTAGAGATACAAAGGCTTGAACTTGATAGGTGTAGCTTCGACACTGTGTTAAAATTTTAAGAACCAACTTACTTAAAAGACCTAGTTGGTTTCCCAATAATTACCATTCTCTGATGTTATGTTGAACCTTTGGTTAGTTAAACGGATTGAATTTAAAAACTTAAGCTTATAGGTCATGACACGAATGATTTTGTGTTTTGCAGGCTTTCTCATACATAGGTTCATTTGTTCTCTCTCTTATTCGAAACCTTTTGGAGGAGATCATGGCTCAAATTCAATACCTAAGCTCGGATACCTGGTACTGAAATCAATGTAGATCTCTCAAGCAATAACTACATGTTTTATTTTAATTTATAAAACTTCATAAACTGCTAAAGTTACAGAGATGATATTTAATTTATATTTACTTAAATTTATATTTAATATTAATATTATTAATTAATCATAAATATGAAAATATTAAACTGAAGGCAAAGTTTAAATTTACAAAACTAGAGTATAATCTACTTAGGTCAAAAAGAAAAAAATGAAGGGCAAATTACATCTAGGCTCTTGAGTTCAGGACATAATATCACATGCATCTATGATTTTAAATCTTTAGCATTTGGGTCCTTGAGTGATAAATAATATATCAATTAGATTTTTTTCTAATTTTTTAATATTAAAAGTATTTTAAATACCACTTTTACTCTTGTCTCCTTTATCTCCCTGGGTCTCTCTCGCTTTCCCCTTTCCCTCTCAATTCTCTCTCCTTTCACTCACTCCTCTATCAATCTCTTGCTCCTGTCAGGGAGCAAGTAGAGAACTGGTTGCTTGCCCCCTCCCCCACTCTCTTTAACTCTCTTCTCACTCTCCTCTCCGGGGGGGGGGGGGGAAGCCGTCTGCTCGTCCCCCTCTCTTTCTAACTCTCCTCTCCTCTTCTATCCCTTTCCTCTCTCTCTCTCTCTCTCTCACTCTGTTAATTTCTCTTATCTCTCTCCTTTCTCTCCTCTCCACTCACTCTCTCCCCTCTTTTATGGGGATGTAGGTTGGGGGGGGGAGAAAAGAGATAGAGGAGAGAGAGAAAAGAGGAGAGAAGAAGAAAAGAGGCGAGAGAGAGTTAGAGAGAAAGGAAAGAGGAGCTTGGCGGCTCGCCTCCCCTATACCTGCACTCCGATGGGAGCAGGGAGAGAGAGAGGAAAGACAGAAAGGAAAGAAAGGAGAGAGAGAGAGAGAGGGAGACTGCGGTGGAGAGTGAGGAGAGATTGATAAAAGGGTATTTAAAAAATGCTAATAACAAAAAGTCTAAAACAGGCCTAATTGATATATTATCTGCCATTGAGGGATGCAGAGGTTAAAAATTTTAAATCATGAACCTGCGTGATACTCTGCCCTAAACTCAAGTACCAAAATGCAATTTACCCAAAAATTACATATCAGATTAATACAATAAAATAATAGTTAGAGTATTATTTACCTCATTTAGTGCAAATTATGAGAACAAATCTGTAAGAAGGGAAGAGTTATAATACACTGATTGTAAATTACAAAAATAATTGTATTTGTTGTTAATTAACTTGCAATTAACTTAATTATAACATATTTTGATTTTAAAATAAGTTGAGTTGAAATGAGATTAAAAAGATTTGAAATAAATAAGAAAGGATCCCGATGTTAGGAAAAAGATTACAATGCAAAGAAAAGAGAAGTAGAGGGATTAAATTATAATTTCATATCTAACTATGCGGAGACAAATAAATATGAGCCACATGACACTTTTTTCTCTCCCTTCCCACTTATTCTTTCTCCAATTACTAGCTAGCCATCACACATTATTAAAAATACTTGAAAACACAAAATTGAATGTAATAGGATTAAGAAACTGTTTTAGGCAAAAATGTAGAGGCTTAATTTCAGCAGCTTAGTACCAGTTTTAATAGTATATTAACAAATTCTTAGACAACTAATAGACACTGAGTTGCAGTAGCTTACCATTAAATCCAAAGAATGCATAAGTGGATGAACCCGCTTCCTGTTCCACTTTAAAATGATAATCTAGCGTCACTCTTTGTATCCGAGTCATCAGGCACTCATTGGGATTAACTGCAAAAATCGCCCGGGAAATGCCACGTCAGCAACTTCCTGTCATTTAGAAAATAAATATATCAGAATGAATTAAAGCTTCCTATCTAAAGAAAAAATGTAAAACAGACAAACAAACAAACAAGCATAAGACACTAATTTTGTAATATCAATGAAGATGTTGAATAGAGGATCTCCTTCGGTAAGTTCAAGCCAAAGACATATATAGAATTTCATTTCCTAGTTAAAAAATTTGATAGTGAGTTACACACTTATCACTAAAATCTAACTATTTTATACATTTGACATCCAAATTATTAATATTACATATTAGCTACAAAAATCAAATGAAAATTATAAATTCTATCACAAAGTTATAATTTTAGCATTTAAATGAAATATTCTCTTAATGTATTACACATTTATGTATTTTAATATAAATAATGATATTTTATACATAATTTTGCATATTTTAACATATATAATAATATAATAATATATAATAAAATACATTTTTGTGTAAATACATTAAAAGAATATTCCATTTTGATGCTGAAATAATAACTTTGTAGTACAATTTGTAAATTTTATATGAATTTTATGGTCAATATATAATATTCAGAATTTAGATATCAAATATGTAAAATAGATAGATTGTAGTGGCATGAGTATAATTCCCAAATTCTGAAATCTACAATTCCAACCCCACATTATGCATAAGATAAAATGATTATAGCAAATTTGCTGACCTATTTAAAATAAAATCCTATTTAACCATATATCTGAGTCATGATTTAGCTTCAACGAGAAAATCTGATAAATGTTACAAAAGGATACCCAAACAGCAACTTGTCACAATCAACAGCATGAGATGCATGATTTGGAAATTTATTGAATAAACAACTGAACCTACCAAACTCCCAGCGCGATTGAACAAGGGCCAGCTTTGGATTATGAACTAGAAAAGGAATGGTCCTCGTGAGAAAGTCAGGTTCTGGCTGAAAATCAGCATCGAAGATAGCAACATAATCACATTGTTCAACATAGCTATGCTGCATTCCTTCTTTCAAGGCACCAGCTTTGTATCCCTTTCTGTTATCCCTAACTTCATATGCTATATTCATCCCTTTACTTGCCCAAATCTTGCATTCAAGCTCAACCAAATCCTACAGTTAAAAAAGTATGGAGGTTCAGAAGCATGAAAATTTAAAACTGGAAGAGAGAAAAAAAAAAAGTAAATGAAAATTAACTTTCTCCAAAAAAAAGCAGAAGTTATAATATACAGGGAACTTGGTAGCCAGCTTGACATTTTTCCACAAAACCATTCATTGTACTTCAAGAAAACCTAGCCATTAATGTCCCTCCTGAACATTTTGCTATTGTTGAAGAAACAACTCGAAACCTCATTGAAAAAAACTGCATTGACAAAGAAAACAAAGTCGTAAAAAATACTCGAAGTTTTGACTATGAGGGAACATAGGAGCCTAAGCTCCTATGAGGTCTTCCTTGAACATTGCCTTCTTCGAGGTCGTCCATGCACAAGGTTTGATCAACCTCATTCGTGGCCTTCTTTGATGTTTCCAAACCCCAAGTTCAATCCTCAACCAAGGTTTCTCTTTGCCGAGGTTTTAGTGCTCAACGAATTTGTTCGCTGAAGATTCACAGCATAAATGGCACTCATTGAAATCTTCAATGAGTTTCTTCGATAACGTCTTTCTTCGGAAAGCTTTCTTGATGTAGCGGGAAGTCACTTGTGGGTGAGTGAACCTCATACTATGCAAATAGGAATTTGGGTTAGGTTGGATCATACTCAACCGACCAACACCTAAGGGAACCAAAGCTTAGGATTGGGATTGGCAGAGAAATGCAAACCATGAAAGTTTAGATTTTATAAAGCTTAAATCTAGTGATTAGGTGCAAATAAACATGAAAACATGAATAAAGTGGCAAATTAACATGCAAACAATGAACTAGAAAAGCTCATACTGCTTCTTGCAAGATTGAGGATAATTAATTAAGCCTGATTCTCTTAATCATGCTTTTAGCTTAAAACACATGCTATTTATGAAAACAGAATATTTAATTATCAAAGTCATGAAAACAGAAATTTTCAGCAAGTAATTAAAAGTTTATCAAGTATTCAAGCAGATAAATCTCACATGCCAACTAGTTCAATTCTAGACATGAGTTTCAATCCAAATATAGAACATGATCTTCATATGTATTTCAAGTAATAGAAAGATCTAAATAAAAAAAAAAACTAAAGAATTCTTAACAGCAATATCAAGAGTTTAACTCAGATTTCAGACTGTTTCATACTATATTGGAACAAACCAGCCACTTGGAAGAGAGATTCCAAAATTTTAGGTCAAATAGTGCGGAAAACAGGTGAAAGTGGATGAAACGACAACAACTAAGACTTTATCCCACTGGGTGTGGTCGGCTATATAAATCTTTTATTTCCATTGCACTTTATTAAATCCCCAAATCATTTCAGTGTATATTATTGAGACGTGATAAAATGACCACAAGATTAAGACTATTGCTATCATAGTGACAAAATCAACTCCATTTGATGAGATCAAAATTTGAGCCAATTAAGTTAATACAAAATGCTAATTAAATATGCTGAACGGTGCAATGACTTACGAGCAATCCATCAATCACGTAAGCCAACAGGGCCAACACTAACCACCGTATTAATTCCTCTTGATATTAACCTTTAGAATGAGTCATGTGTCTAAAGCCAACAAGTAGGGCAGACAACGGAGATTCATTATTCGCCGTGGTATTGGGGACGAAAACCTCAAACACTAAAATCACCATTACCATTCTCATGTCATGTTTACATGTTGATACACATCAGCGAATAGTAATTGGAGCAGGGATAAGATTAAACTTCTCACTTTTACATAACTTGTAGGATTTTGATGAATCTCACCTTAATATCCGGATCAGTTGAATCGTCGAGAACCTGAATGATCATCCGGTCCGAAGGCCACAACAACCCGCACGCCGCCCCTATCGAGAGCTTGTAAACCTGTTCCCATATCCCGCAGCTCAAATCACATCTATTTCTCAGCAACCAATAAGAGGAGAAGGGCAGAGGATTGGGAAAGGAAGCACCTCTTTTTCGTTGTACATGGGGATTTGGATGAGGACCATGGGATAACTGGAGCTTCCAGCCTCCAAATCGCCGCCGAGGGGCTCCCATTTGTACCGCTTCTCAGGCGTCCATTGGAGTAATCTGACAGCGAGGCTCACGGCGGACATGAACAACGCCTCCACCATCAGCATCACCGAGAGCGCCAGGCACACCATTACGGCTGCCCACATCGCTGGCGCGATCGCCCTCGATCGAACCGCGTCCCACGCCGAGTGATACCAATTCGGAAGCATCCCGTCGGTCGATCTCACCATCGCCTTCACATTCCAAACTATCGAGCCGGCCAGCGCGACAGCCCTGTTTTCCGCCTGCATTTCCCCTGCGCCATTCGCCGCTGGGGCAGCAGAGGCGGCGGAGGCGAGGAGCAAGAGGAATGTGGCTCCTCCCAATGCCCTCGCCTCCATATCGCAATCTCTACGCCCCGCTATCCTCTAGATCTCTCGATTTCTCTCCCCTATTTCACCTCTTTCTGCATTTTCTAGCGGCAATACGCAGCCCCGCAAAATGGGCGTCAGAGGTGGGTCGCCTGTTAATCTTCCCAATTTTATCTTCACCAAATCGACACCCAAATCGCGCTGTTCTTCTCAGTGGGGAGGAGCTTATATGAGAACCTGGGGGCCTCAAATCTTAAAAAATATATATATATATATAGAGTTAATTATTGATTTTTTTTTTGTAAATTTATAATTATTATTTAGTTAATATTATATAAAAGATTTCAACTTTAACATACTTTTAATTTTACTTTTAATACCTTTTCAAATTTTTAAATTTATATTATTTCAAACTCCCTATTATTACCTTTCTCACCATCGTAGACCCGCCGAAGCCGCTTGCCACTATTGTCTTCTTAATCTTAGAGAGAAGGAGAGAAAAAAAAAAAACAACAGAAGGAGACTTGCGCATGAGAGAGAAATGAAGGAAGGAAGCAGGGTCGGAGGCCTGCTATCCTCCGCGCAAGGGCGTAAGCAAGAGAGAAAGTGGAGCACAAGAGGTCTGCCATCCTTCGTGCAAGTGTACACTGAAAGAGAAGAATAAAATGAAGTTTTTGAAAATTTAAAATATAATATTTTTTAGATGTTAATGAAAATTGTCAACATAAATTTATGTAATAATATAATTTATTTGAATAATAATTTTAAAATAAGAATTATAATTTTTTTAAAATTACGAATAAAATAATACGATTAATTATAAGAATTTTTGTAATAAAAAATATATTACCAAAAGTGAAATTAAAAAAAAAAAACAATACCCAAATGGACCACATGAGTCATGACCCCGAGCTGATTTTTTTTTCTTTTTTATGAAAAGCTGATTTTATTATTGGGAAAATGATGAGTACGTACGATCGTTTATTGGGGTGCCAGTTTATAAATTATATTGCCCGTTAAAGAAATGAACACGTGGCACGGCTGGCGCCACCCGAAGATGGAATTTCGTGCCAAATGATCCGCAGGCGATGATATAAAATGCCCTCTTCCCACAATGGATAAATATTAGGGATTACACCGGTTCTGAGTTTAACGCTTAATAATGCACAAATTTATATTTTTAAAATTATAATATCGGATCTCTAAGTTTTAATAAATTATTAAAAGATTTTTTTTATTTTTTTATTATTAAATTTTTTTAAAATTACCATTTTACCCTCTCCAATCTCTCTCCATTCTGATCCTCTCGCGACCGCCAGGCTGCACGGTGTGCACAATCCTCCGGTGGCCACACGGCTGCCGACAGACTTCGCGCGTGCGCGGCGATCGGAAGGAGAGAGAGAAAGCGCGACGCATGAGTGAGGCCGCGCGGCCGCACGGTGTGCGCGGAGATCAAGAGGAGAGTGAAAGGCAGCCTCCCTCTCTTGTCGATCCTTGCACACGCAAGGCCGCGAGGCCAATGGCGGGTCCTGCGGCTATGACCCACTGCGCGGCTGCCTGTAGGTCGCGCACGCCACTCAGTCGCACGGCCTCGCCCGTGAGAGGCGATCGGGAGGGGAGAGAGAGGCCTCTTCTCTCTCTCCTCCCTATCTCCTCGTGGGCCATGCGGCCTTGCGTGTGCACGAGGATCGGGAGGAAAGAGAGAAATTGGAGGGGCAAAATAGTAATTTTAAAATTTTTAATAATAAAAAAAGACTCATTTGATAATTTATTAAAACTTAAGGATCTAATGTTAATTTAAAAAATATGAATTTGTGTATTATTAAGTGTTAAACTCAAAGACTTGAGTGTAATTATCCTTGAATATTATTTGAGTTTGATAATACACATTATAAAATATTTCAAAACTATTAAAAGGATATTTTAGTTGGATGACGTCAGGCGCCATCCTTACTATAACGGTAAGAGATTAATTGATTTTTAATTATTATTTTTTAATATAATATATCAATTTAAATAAATAATAATTTTAAAATAATATTAATATTTAAATAATATTAACATCTAAATAATATTATCATATAATTAAATTATATCAAAATATAAACAAATAAATTGAACCAAACTTAAATGCAATATGGTATACTATAACTTTACACTTACCATTATTTGTTAATTATAAGGCTGAATATTTAAAAAAAAAACTTCTAGATATGCTCAATTACTGTATTTCATTTTAATCATGTATTCAAATAATCACCCATAGATTCATTTTATATTTGACGTAAGTATTAGTTTTCGTTGAGAGATAGATTATTGGTTACATTAAAATCCTCGATAGTAGCCTTCATTGTCCATGTACGGGATTGTGCCATTTCATAAATTTTAAGATTTGAGACGAGTTATCAAGGTGAAATGTCTAGTAGTAGGCTTAGGCAATAAGCGGGTCGAGTTTGGCATTGACCAAGCTTAATCGGGCTTTGACTAAGTCGAAGTGGGCTCGGACCAGGCTTAGCCCAATTTACGGGCTTATTTTTATGATCAAACAAACTCAATGTGCAGGACGGGCTACCCATGGGCCCACAAGGCCCGAAATTTATATCCAAATAAAAATTTAAGTTCTGGATATTTTGGCATGTTATATTGTTATCTACACTTTTCATAATTACATATTAGTATAATTTTATTTAAATTGATAATTACTAAAATCCTATAATATCTTACCTAGAACATGAATTTAAAATAGTTAAACAAATTAGTGAATAGTGATATCTAATAGATGTTAAATTAATATATTAGAATATTTAACAGTAAAAATTTAAACTATTATTTTTAACTTTACAAAGTAACACAAATTGTTAAATAAATTATATAAAATTAATCTAATAATAATAGTAATAAATTAATATATCTGAAAAATATAAACCATAACGTAAATTTATCATTAATTATATCTTTGACACATAAATAAACTTTAAAAATATTTAATATTATCATGAAAATAATATAAATAAATAAAGATAATTAATTAGAGGTGTAGGATATGAGAAGTAAACCTGGGCAATGGGCGGGCTGGGTTTGGCATGGATCGGGATTAATCGGGCTTTGACTAAGGGAGCGTTTGGTCCAATGTTATCTTGATGTTATACTATGTTATTTAGAGAAAGCAATTGTTTGGTTTAATGATATCTATAAATAATCTCTATTAGATTATAAAATTATTAGTTAAAAAATGACATCTAGATGTCATGACATAGATTACATAACATAACACGAAGATAACAACGAACCAAACACCCCCTAAGTCAAATTGGGCTCGGGCGGGGCTTAGCCCGACTTACAGGGCAAAATAGTTAACCAAACCCGTTCAAAATTTATCGGGCTTTGGCTAGCCCATCAGGTCACTCGCCCAATGCCCAGGTATATCTGGTAGCTTGGATAATATTAGTTAAAACTTAAGGATGAATTGCACATGAATCAATCATGTTTTAATGCTCATTAACTAATAATAGAGAGCAATAGAAGAGAAACAAAATGACTATTAGATGACACCTAAATTCGAGCACCTTCTAAAAAGAGTGTTTGGTTTAATGTTATATTAATACTATATTATGTTATTTAGGCATTTTGATATCTAAATGTCATTATTTTAGTTATAATTTTATAATATTTTATAATATTATCTATACATGTCATCAAATTAAATAATTATTTTTTTTATAAAATAATAATATAATATAATATCACATAATATTGAACTAAATGCCTACTAATTTTTTTATTAAATTAGAATGAAAAATAACAACATCTTTGGCGCAGTGCTATGCCCACACGTGATCTCAGTCAAGTTTGAATGCCAATTTGATGTTGACTAAAAGAGTAAACATCGAGCCAGGAAACGCAAGCAAGAATTCATATACATCATAACTTTGAAAAAGATAGAAATATCAAAAGTGCGAAGTTCCACCTGGTTGCTCTTCGGATCCCCTCCTTTTTTTTTCTAACTATTAATTATAAGCAATAAATCTATGATCTATCGTCTGGAATTTATGTTGGCATGATCAATTATAATTTTAATTATTTTATTTTTATAATTCTTGCCGAATTATTTATGCTGATTTGGCCCTCACATGCAAGTTGGCTAATTAATTAATCAATCATGCATTCACTTCCAAGGAATCCAATATATACATTGAAGATCTGCTTTTCTCGCCAAAAAAGCATGGGCCCAACAAGAAAATTAATGCCAATGGGCCAAGGCCCAAAAGGCCTCCAATCTGATCCATTTACGATATATTTATGGGATATTATACTCAGGCCCCTGAGTTTAAGGCTTATTATTATACAGGTTCATATTTTTAAATTATAACATCAGGTCCCTAGTTTTTAAAAAATATCATATGGGTCCTCCTAAACTTTTTTTAATTTTATCTCTAAATATTACAATTTTTTCTATTTACTTCAAAATTGTGATGAGCATGAGTATTGATGCAAAATATATTCAAAAATAAAATAAAATAATACGATAATTTTTACGTGAAAACCCGAGTGTCCGGGTAAAAAACCACAACGCCGTCTAGGCGATTTAAATCCACTAATCGAATTTCCTCTCTTACAAAGATTGAGGGTTTCTAAATAGAGACCGAATGAGTACAAGAGAGAGAGAAGCAGCTCTGCCAGAAAGAGAAAGAGTTCCACAGCTTCTTCTCCTCCTCCTTATTTATAGCTTGGAGAGGAGAAGACATAATAGGTACAGTATCACATTTGATACCTATTCCTGCAAATGACGATTAGACAGTGGACTCCCTTGTCGTCTTAAATGTTAAGTTGACATAGTAGTACGGAGGGTACGATTTAGTGATATTTTTTTGAGAAGCTGTTCGACGAGGGGCTGCTGTTCAACAAAGGGCTGCTGTTGAGCTGCTTGTTTGACAAGGGGATGCTGTTCGACAAAGGGTTGCTATAGAAGGTTTTAACAATGAGTGTGGCTCGAATTTGATGTTTATCATGTTTAACTTGGGCCGATGTGATGGTTAAAGTCAGATGAAGATTAAGTTGAACAATTCATTCAAAATTTAAATTTTTAGTTTTAATCAAAATTCATTGATTTAAGTCAATTAGAAAAACTGATTTTGTTCAAATTTTATTTTTTTAAAACGAATAAATATAAATTTTACACACGGAGGACCATCACGTCCATGTTATTTTGATCTAAAATTAATATGAAAAAAAGTGAAAATCTATGTTGTAATTGTTCATGCAATCCAGACCTTTTCCCCTCTCAATAGCCTTACACGTGGACCATCATGATTTTTTTGAATTTTTTTTTAAAAAAATATAAATGTAATAAAATCTTTTTTTTCTCATATTCAGACTTTTATATATACTAGTTGCAACCAGCTATATGGGCTTCTCTTCTTTATTCAGCTCTATATAAAGACCTTAGCCCTGTTTGACGTGAGGACTAAAACAGATCAAAACGGGACCAAAATAGTACTAATTTAAAAAATAATAATAATAATAATAATAAATAAATTATTTTTATTATTCTACACAAATTTTAATATAAAAAAATATTTTACTTTATATACTCAATTTTTTTTAATAAAAATATAAACTTTATTTCACATCTTACATCAAAATACTCGATTTAAATATTTTGGTCTAGAATGTGAAATAAAGTTGATATTTTTATTTTAAATTGTTGAGTATGTAAAGTAAAATAATATTTTTTATATTTGAATTTGTGTAGAATGATTTAAAAAATTTATTTATTATTATTATTATTATTTTTTAAATTAGTATTATTTTGGTCCTATTTTAGTCCTGTTTTGGTCCTCACGCCAAACAGGGCGGGTCAAATAACTTTGTAAGTGCAATTCATCATGATGGACAATGTCTATCCTAACAGGCTGTTATAAATTGCAAAATCATTTAGACCATGCATAATCTTGAACTTGTGATTCTTTGGGTGAAATGTGAGTTTCAATAACCTTCAAAGACTCATCAAACATGTCTAAAAATAAACAAAATATTAGATTACTTGCTAAAATCTTCAACTCAATAAATTTAAAGTCAAAACTAAATCAATAGCATCGCTTCATAAAAAGACAAGAATATGCGGGTAACAAATTGTATATAAATATTTCACTTTTTAACATTTCTCACATAATGTGGAATTACCATCTACTATATGATTCTAGCATTTAAAAACAACTTGTATTCTCAGCTATTCAATTCCAAAATGAAATATAACTTCCATAAAAAAAAAAAATGAAATATAAGTAGAATAAAGTATAATAACCCACATTCAGATGCACAAAATTCCTTCAATGAAATTCATTGAAACACAAGAAATATAGTCTTTTGTGTTTGCTTTCAGGCAAAAATAAACCATAATAGTCATCTAGGCTATCGCTTCAATCATTAATATCAAAGAATCAATGATGTTTTAAATCATACCATACGGCAAATAACTCGCCATTGCTGATAATCCTTGTTACATTTGGATCCACACTTCTTGATCTGGACCGTCCACGTAGGAACTTGCGTGGAATCCACGTAAGCAATGTCTCCACATCGAGCAAGATGTACCATCCCGAACAGCGTACGCCGAAGAGCTCAAGGCGAAAAGCAAAGACCTGATCTGAAGGGGATTGCCCTTGACTACCCGTCACCAAGCTGGCTTGACCATGAGTCGGGACTTCGAGAAGGGGCTTTTAGAGAAGGGGTTACCCTTGACTCTCAGTTGTCGAGGCGCCATGATCGTGAGCTGGGACCTTGAGAAGGGGATTGCCTTTGATTGCCCATCACCAAGCTGGCTTGACCATGAGCTGGGACTTCGAGAAGGGGCTTTTAGAGAAGGGATCTCATGCAGAGAGATATCAGTCCTGCGTGAGGGCACCACTGTTGATGCAAAAATTATGCCACAACAGAGAGAAATGAGACGACAATTTTTACGTGAAAACCCGAGTGTCCGAGGGAAAACCACGACGCCGTCTAGGCGATTTGAATCAACTAATCGAATCTCCTCTTTCAAAGCTTGATCTCTAAATGGAAACCGAATAAGTATAAGAGGGATAGAGAGAGGGGGGGGCATTTGAGCCAGAAAGAGAGAGAGAGAGAGAGAGAGAGAGAGGAAAGAAGGCCCTTTCTGAATACCACTTCCCTGGGTCGAACATCAGAATCTATTACAAAATCGTAACAAGTCATACTGTTGGGAACTGTACTGCTCTGGAAGAAGAAGCGATTTTTTCGCTGACAGGCCGTACCACTCGTATATCGTACAGCAGAAGTCACATAGTAGCCCTCTGCAGGCATTTGTAAATTATTCGGCTGAAGTGACTAGACAGAGCAGAATAGAATATATATATATCTTATGTAAACAACCTTCAAAAGGGCTGAGATCTAAAAAAAATTCTTTGAGCATAATATAATCAAAAAAAGAAAAGCAATTCTAGTGATTTTTTAAGCCTCTTCGAAAAGGACCCGTAGTTTTTCCGCCAACCAGTTTTTCAGGTAAAAAATCTTGATTGTTTCCCGTCATAACAATCCTTCTTCCCAAAGATCGCCAAATCAGGTTCCACTATATTGAACAGCTTAGCCACCACGGTCGCTACCCCTCGGAAGAACACTGGCCGGCTCCTCCCGCACAGTCCCTTCTCCAACATCTCCACCCTAACCCACGTCTCGTGCCTTCTTCCGTCATCCTCTAGGCAAGATGCCGCCTCTCCCTCGATAGGAAGATCGCCGGGTGAGGAATGGTAGAGGTCAGCGGGGCAGAATACCGCGTCAGCGCCGGCGGCGGAAAGCTTGCTGAGGTCACCAGCTAAATCCGACGGGTAAGAGGCGAGATCCTCCGACGGAGCGAATTGGCCGGGGTTCACGTAGATGGAGACCACGGTGACGTCGGCGAGGGATTTGGCGGTCCGGACGAGGAACAGGTGGCCCTCGTGGAGGAAGCCCATGGTAGGGACAAGGGCTAGGGTTTTGCCCTGAAACCGGTGGGAGCGCGACCATGCTCTCATGAGGGATTTCTCGCGAAATACCTCCGGTGCCGACATCGCCAGAACGAAATGGTGCTCGCTTCGCTGCCGGCAGAAGAAGAAGAAGTCTGTTTCGCCGTAACAACCACGAGTGGGAACCGGGAAGTGCAGGGCCGCTTCAAGCGATTTCAAGCGAAGTCTATTTGATAAAATTAATTAATTAAATAATTTTATTTTATTTCATAAATATGAATTTATTTTAGAAACATGAAACAATTTCAAGGCCACGAAATCAAAATCATCGAAACGATAATTTCAGACTCACTATCGCTTTTTCTTTTTTATCAGATTTTTAGAAAAAAAATAAATTTGGTATTTCTCTTAAGGCTAAAATTAATGAATAATTAAATCTGAAAAATTTAAAATTTAAATAATAATAACAAATTATTTTTTGACTCATAACCGCATCTCTTAAATATCTCAAATTTTAATATATATATATATACTCATGAGAATTTTAAATTAATAATATTCAAATAAATTATAAAATTTTGAATAAATATTTTTTTTATTTACTTCTATTATAAATTTTATGTATTTTTATTATCTTTGAGATTTTATTGTGAGATGAAGTGGTTTTTAAATTAATATTCATCCAAACAAAAATAAATTAAAATAGATTCAAAACTAGTTTCAAGCTACTTTATATTTGAAACTGTTTTATTTATCTGAAATTATTTTAAATTTTGAATTCAATTTTATTTATTTTGAACTGAATCTACTGTCAAGCAGACCCATAGAGTTTTAGCGGAATGTGAGAGAAGAAGGCAGGTTCTTAATATAGGTAAATAAAAATAAGGGTAATAAAGATTATATTTACATATTTTACAGATGGCTCTTTTATTTTATTATTTTTACAAATTTTCTTCTTTAAATTTTATTTACATTTAAGTTGTTTAATCTTTTTATTAACTCTCTTCACCTTCATAGTTTTTTTTTATAGCAATATTATCATAATTGATCATATTAAACGTAACTAAAATACATATAATAGCAAACAACGATAATAAATGATGACATCAAGTGATTATTAGCAATTGCATAAATATAGCTACCGACAATAGCTAAATTACTATAATGGAGTACTCGACAGGGTGCCGTTAGATGATACTGAACTGACAATGACTTCCTTGCGAAATATTTTATACTTTATGTATATTTTATTTATTTTTAACGGATATTAACTTAATTAGTATTTATGTAATATTTAAAATTACAGTCTATGTAAATATATTTTTAGGGGTAATAATATATAAATATGATTTTGCAAAAAAATAATGTATAATTTTTTCATAAAGATATCAGTCAGCCTATTTGATAATATAATGTAGAGAAAACAAAAATTATATTCCTCTATGCAATTGGATTCTGGATTCAAATATTTTAATCCTAGAAATAAAGTATATATTTTTATTAAAAATTATTGAATATGTGAAGTAAAATAATATTTTTTTATATTAGAATTTGTGTAGAATGATTAAAATTTTTAATTTATTATTATTATTTTTTAAATTAGTATTATTTTGGTTCTGATTTGGTCATCGCGCCAAACAAGCTTAAGACTTTCAATATTAATAAAATATCCGATAATAAAAATTACCTAATACTTGTAAACTAATTTAGTTAATAAAAAATAAGATTAAAACTACAA
>JAEMOT010003965.1:3302-19053 GCA_019297695.1 Apostasia ramifera | reverse complement strand
ATATATATATATATATATATCACATCATATATAAAATTTAATATTAAAAATTAATTATATTTTATATTATATATATATATATATTAAAATAATTATAACCTAATAACTAATTTTGCTTCACATTATTCATAAATTTCAATAAAAAATAATTTTATTTAATTTTAATGTTGTTAAAATTATTTTTTTCAAACAAACAGGCTTTAAAGTGGTATAAGATGCATAAATTGTTATAAAATAAATGCCAAATTTTTAAGTTCTCAAAATAATTTTGCTAAAATTTTAATTGTTTATTTTAACTTCCCAGCTATTCTTAAATTTTTTCAAATTTGTGTAACTTGTGGCAAGTTGAATATTTGTGTATGCTAAAAGTAGCTAAAAATAATGCAGAATATATATATTTTTTTTAATCAAGATGACTTATAAAAATATTTTTAAAAAATTACATATAAAATAAGTCAGCTCGAACTAAAATATGTCAAATCGAACTGAAATTGAAAGCAACTTTTGAGACATAAATTGCTAGAACATTATTAGATTTTTTTTTTCTCCTTTTACACACCAAAAGATGAGAGCTTGTTTGTAAATAAAAAGTTTGAAACCTATAAAGTATTCAATAATTTCAAAATTAATGTAGCAATTAATTTTGTTGGTGTTAAAGATCTCATCTTATCCAATGACGAGAAGAGATAAAAATATTGAACTGAAGTAATCAAGAAGAGTCATCCAGCTGTGGATTATTAGATAATATTTTTCGTAACTCATATTTTTCTACGTGAAGCTGGCTAGATAAATATTTACTTACGTGTCATTTAGTTGAAGAATTTTTTTTAGAAAAAAAATTATTTTATTTTATAAATTTAATGAAAAAAATTTTATTTTGATATTGATAAGTGCGTAAGATATTAAATAAAATTGATTTTAATATTAAAATTTATATTAAATATGAAATAAAATTAAATTTTAAAATTTAAATTGTGTTGATTATAAAACAAAATTATTTAAATTTATGATAAATTTAAAATAGTAATAAAATAATATTTCACTTAAACTTAGGTGTGAATAAATAAGATCTTAGGGTAAAGCTTCAAAATTATTGCTCATAAACTCAACAAAAGTAGTTTAAAAAATGTTGAAATTACCAAATTTAAGGCGACATTATAAATCTCAAGTCATTAAATCATAATTTTAATTTAAAATATTAGTTTTATATATAGTATATCAAAAATAATTTTTTGTCAAGCAAATAGTTATACATATGCATATTTCACTATTCTTATAAAAATATATCTCAAACTACATTCATGCATGCAAAATATATGTATTTTTTTATTTTAAATAAATATATGTATTAAAAAAGTGTAAATATATACTATTAATTTTGAGTAGGCATAAGCAAAATATGAGTGATTTCTGCCTTTTGAGCATAATGTCAAGCCTAATTATATGCCGGTTAAAAATATTATCTATATTCTCTTATATATTTTAAATAATAATTTTATGGGTAAATTACTTCCGACCTCTGAGGTCGAAACAGTATTATAAATTAATCCTAAGTTTTCAAAAATCTCAATTTGAGATCTTGAGGTCTTAAAAGCTCTCTATTTTCGATCTTAATTAAGATATAATTACTAATTTCTTATTAGTATGTTATAAGATTATTCTTATATGTTAATTTTATAATTTTTTAAAATATAATTTTGAAATATTAATATTTATATTTTTTAATTTAAATTTTAGTAAAAAAATAATGACAGAAATTAAATTTAAAAAAAGGGTGAGAATTGAAAGATGTAGTGGTCATTTAAAATAAATAAATAATTCAAAATAATAAAAAACTGATCAAATATCATATTTTTTATTAAAACATGATGAAATTCTTAAACATGAATTAAAACTATAGAATTTTTACAATTTTAAAGTTTTAAATTAAAATTTTTAAATAGTTAAGATTAATTTATAATATTTTCTATAATAGACAAATTTTAAATAATCAAAATATATCAAATAAAATTATTAAATTTAATATTTTTTTTGAATAGATTAAATTTAATATTTTAAACATAATATATATATTATTCAAGATATCATTTTAAATGAATTTCAGTAAAAAAAATTATTGTTTGAATAATTCAAGAAAAGTTTAAACACAGAAAACTGTTCCCTCAATTTTTTTTGCTTGTGACCACAATTTTCGGCAGCATTAGGGCCTTTAAAGATTCGACCTCGAGCCGATTCAACCTCGGCTCAATATTGAATTGAAAGTTTTCGATTCGATTTCGATTCGATTCAGAGAATGAACGAGGAGAGTTCGATCCGATCTCGATTTGAACTGAGTCTGGCTTATTTTTTATCGATTCAAGTTTGATTCGAGCCAAAATCGATTCGACTTTTAATTAATTTTCGATCTTTTATCTAAATATTATGTATAAATATATTTGTTCATTCAATCAGTTTAAACTATGATCATTCGCTTTGATCTATTATTTAAAAATAAAAACAAAAAAATAATTTACAATAAATATGATTTAAATTATAGAGAAAATTCTAATGAAAGTCTAATAAAGCCTTCTAGTAATCTAGTAAAAAAAATTAAATATCAAATCTAGTTACATATATAAATATATATATATATATATATATATATAATATTTTATTTTTTTAATTGATCCGATTTCGAGCCATCTCGATTCAATCCTAAGTCGGCTCAAAATTGAATTGATAAAATTTTTAAGCCAAAAAAATGGCCCGTTAGTCGGCTCATTTAGATCGAATCGAGCTCGATTCAAATTTCAATTTAATTTTTGAGTGATTTTTGATTTTCGAGCAAAATTAACAGCATTAGGCAGCCTAACGTCAAAAAGAAAAAAAATAATCGGAGTCTTCATAAAAAATATTGCCGAAATTTATGAATAAAAAAAATATGACAGAAGTCGCCGTTAGGAACGCGACGTACTCGTAATTTGCGACGTAATTTTTCTGAAGTCGATTACTATTTTCCCGACTTTGAAGCCGCGTAAATTTTGTCGACTTTTAAGGCCTCGTTTGGTTCGAGCTTTTTTTTTAGACATGAAAAAGAAATAATTTTATTTTTTAAATTTAATGGAAGAGAAATTTATTTTATTATTAGAAAATATGTAAAATGTGAAATACTTTTAATTCTGATATTCGTATTTGTATTAGATGTGAAATAAAGTTGATTTTTATAGTTGAAATTTGTGTTGGGCAAAAAACTCCCCTCGAACCAAACGAGGCCTTAAAGTCGCACAAATTTTTGGCGATTTGTAGTCACAGAAAGTTTCTCCGTCTTTGAAGTCTCGAAAATTTTCGGCGACTTCCTAATGCGCAAATTTTTTCAGCGATTTTGGAGGGTGCATGATATTTTTGAAACTGCCAAAATAATATCACGACTTCCATGATGATGTCACATCGTCCTTCATGGCTGATGGATGTAGCGATTCTTTCCAAAATTATTTTTAATGCAGCGTTGTTATTATTTTGAGAGATTTACATATATATTCCTTAATTCATCTTAAATTACATATTAAATTTCTTGTTTTTTAATTTTACAATTTTACCACCTAAATCATTCAAAAATAATATTTTGTATATACATAATATTTTTTATATATCTATTATTAGTAATAAGTATTCAAATAATTATAATCAATAAAAAGAATCTTTTAAAAATAATGAGAAATGCCTAGATATATTATTTTTGGATAATTTAGGGGATAAAATTGTAAAATTAAAAAATAAAAAGTTTAATATATAATTCAAGATAAATTAAGGAGTATGTATGTAAATGCCCCTATTATTTTTTATGTTATTAAAATAAATAATTATATATTAAAATTGTATACTTTTGCAAAAACATGAGTTTTCACTATATAAATGTCATCTAAGTTCTCAAAATAATTTTGCTAAAATTTTAATTATTTATTTTAACGGCCCAGCTGTTCTTAGAATTTTTCCAATTTGTGTAACTTATGACAAGTTGAATATTTGTGTATGCTGAAAGTAACCAAATGTAATGCAGCATTTTTTTTTTAAATCAATTGCGATTGCTTATAAAATAATATTTTTAAAAAATTACATATAAAAAGTATTTTTTGTCAAGTATATTGGACTTTTGAAGACTCGTACAGTCTCATTTGATTCGAGAATTAGATTTTAGATATGAGAAAAAAATATTTTACCTTATAAATTTAATGGATAACAAATTTAGTTTAATATTTGAAAGTTTTCAAAATATAAAATAAAGTTAGTTCTAATATTTGTATTTGTATTAGATGTAAAATAAAGTTAATTTTTACAGTTAAAATTTATATTAGATAAAAAAAAACTCGAACGAGACAAACTCGTACATGTTCATTAGAATAAAAAACATTTAGTTACACTAAATTTTTTAATTTCAAAAAATAATCTTGATAAAAAAAATCCAATTTCATAATTAAATCATGACCACCTGTCATGCTTTGCAATTAAAGATGTAGACTTTTTTTTAAAGATCGACCATTGTCTAGTACTTAGTATTTTTGATTCAAATATAAGGATATCATCTATTTAAAATTTAGGGACCTGTATAACTTGAGTACTTCTTGGGTAATTACTCATCCATGTACTACTCTGACTCAAGTACATTTCTCATTATTACTTTCACGATTTTACCTTAAAAGACACATCTAACATTTGTACTCATATTATCTGCATATATAGTTCAAGAACTTCTTGCTATTTTTGATGTTGAATGATTAATTTTTATTTATTTTTTACTATTATTTATTAGGCTAGAAGCTTATTAGGAGTTGTATTTTGCTCCAGTAATTTTTTTTTCTTGAAAGACTATCTGGTGATCACTTCCAATCCTTTTTTTATTACGAACATCATAAGTGCGTTAAAAAATAAGAAATACTGGCCTACAATTTAAACTGTTTTCTAAAAGAATATAACAAACTCAATTGAGTAGGATATTCCCTTGATCCAATTGACATTCTCAAAACATACAAAAGAAACTATATAATTTATTATAAGCTTATGTGACTCAATATTTTTTGAATAAAGATAAAATATGTGCCAAAAAAAGCTGTGTTTTTTGAAGAGTTGAGTTTCGTGGTTTCCTTTCACATCCTTTGTTTAATAATTTTAGTATTTTTAACATAAAAACGATGAATATTTTTCTTACTTTCCCAAAATACACTAAGAAGGCGTTTGGTTCGTTGTTATTTTAGTGTTATGTTATATAATCTAGATGTCATTTTTTGACTAATAATTTTATAATTTAATGTCATTTTTTGACTAATAATTTTACAATCTAGTGTAAGAAACAAGTCAATGTCTCGAGCGAACATGTTAGAATTATAGCAAAAGCGTTATCTAAGAAGAGATTGTAAATGTCAAAAGAAGAAAGCCAAAGTAAAAAAGGTGATAAGTTTGTGATTGCAATAATTAAAGTAGATTAGTGTAATTTTTTTTCTTAAATGTTGACTCTGAGATGGAGGAGGGAAAGATCATACTCTGAAGGGAGTTGGCCGCAAAGGCAAATACATAACTTGTATTGTGATCATCAGTCTTGAAATAGAAAATATTGAGGATGTCTAGCCATATTTTCGCCTTCAGTAGTGGAACGAGCTGTTAAACAGACTATCGTTTGGTGATTAGAATCACTGAATAGAGAAATCAAGATGCTAGATCAAACGATCCATTAGACCTTCCAATAGGAAATTGCACCATTCGTGGAGAGTGACGGACCATCCGTTGGAATACCAACCAAGAGGTGATTGAAAGATGCAATCGGATGGTGATCGGACCATCCAATGGGCCTACTGGATCATCTGATCATGCGATCTAATCGTATCATGTGTTAGTAACTACATGGAGATTTTCAATGGTTGAGCTTGTTACGTCATTTTTGTACGTCCTAGATGAAAAGATTCTTGATTTAAGTGGTTTTTTAAGGTTTTGAGGGAGTTAGAGTGCAATCTCTTATAATCTCTTTCTGGAGATTCTTGAATAATGGTAGATGTTCTCCTATTATGGCATTGGTCGTCCTTTGCACTTGGGGATCTTCATGTTTAAGCCTTGGTGTTCTGTTATCTTGTTATTCTCTGTTTTTGCAGTGGGTTTTTTTGTATTTCTATGGTTTTTTTAACCATATTTCTATTACGATGTGTGTAATCTTTCTTAGGGTAGTGTTGCTAACATTTCCAACACATTTCACACTTTGTTTTCTTTACAGAAGAGCAATACTTGCAGGTTAAACGTACACAATCTTTCACAAATATATTCATATACTATGCAAGGAATTATTCATTTGTTGTATTTGCTGGCTTTGCCAGCCCAAGTTTTGACACCACAGCGTTTGCTATAAGCTCGTTCGCTTTGTCTGTGGGATGATATTCATCCCAGAACACGTATTTGCTTCTATCTTTACACAATGTTGACAGCGGTGTGCATGTTAGTGTAGGCCTTATCTTTGCTATTCTGCAGCATGGAGCATTCGAGTTTTCAAAGCCTGCAAACAAGATGCAAACATTATTGCTCTCATCAATATAGAATTTTCTTTCAATCTGAAAACAAATGATAGATTGGAAGGTTTCTCGTACCGTAAATCTCGGGTTGATTAATGAGATCCTGGAAGATATCATAAGCATCTCCGAATTGGAAAGTAGCATTTGGAAGAGTTCTTGACAAGGTCTCTAGGAGATTCATAGAGTTCTTGTTGAACATGAGAGCTAGTTTGTTCGTAGATTCCTGGCACTCGCCCGAAGAAGTCATGATCCTCTGCAATGGGATGCATCCCATTGGGCCTAAGCCGAAGAAAGTGAGCATCCTTGCACCCATTGAGTGGAGGAGCTGCAACATTTGCACAAGAGTTTAGTGTAGGAGAGACACAAAGAAACCAAGGAGACATCTAACTTCTCATTCTGGTGGTATATACTCATTTTTTGACTATTCAATATATCTTTGTATAAACATTTCAATCATATGTAGCTGTATGAAATCTAACGTCTAGTTATAAGCAGCTTGAATGGGTGATTATTACTCTTAGTTGGCCTTCAAGTGTCGAAATGACATTGTTCGTGAATGTCTCGCCATTGTAAGTCCATGAATCGGAGTACACCGGTAGGAGGAAGTTGTTGATGTAGTCATTACTTCCCATACACACGACATAGCGAGCTTGGGTGAAGAAACTGTCTGCTGCTTTGTCACCAATTTTCATTTTTATCATCTCTCGAGTTCCTTGAAACAGCTCTATCTGCTTTGAAAGTGAAAACCTCTGGATCTGCAACGCGAATTTAGTTCCCCCGATTACTCGGTGCAATCATACTTCAAATGAGTATCAGATCTAATTAAGCAAATGCATTCACATACAAAGAGTGATGAAGTCTCATTCAAGATGCCACCACCTCCAGATGCGTAATTCACTCCTTTTTCCAGTATTGTATCACCATCTAGAGAGGGGTCAAGGAACGCTGGAGGCCTTGGAAGGCCCATTCTATCACCTGAAACATACAACTCAATTCAATACCTTCAGCTTAAAAAAAACTTCTGCTCATCAAAATGATGCTTATGCTTTTTAGAATGCCAAAGGAGGTTAAATGAGATGTTAAGGTGTGCAAGCTATGAATGATGAGCTTGATCATTTATTTTGCTAATCACGAACTGAAATTCTTAGCGTAGGCTGAAGCATTATTTTACTTCAATATAAAAAATATTATTTTACTTCACATTCAATAGTTTTTAATAAAAGTATCAACTTTATTTCACATTCTACATTAAAATACTCGAATCGAGTATTTTGATTTAAGATATAAAATAAAGTTGATATTTTTATTAAAATTTATTGAATATGTGAAATAAAATAATATCTTTTATATTAAAATTTGTATAAAATGTTTAAAAAAATTTATTTATTTATTTATTTATTTTTTATTATTATTATTTTAAGCTAGTATTATTTTGGTCATCGTTTGAAAAATTACTATATTTGAATATAATTTTATTTTATTATAAAAAAATTTATTTTATATTTTATTTTTAGCATTTAATATTATATTTTAAATTTTTTTTATATTCGGCGCACGAGGATCGCTTTCAGCAGGCGCGAGGCCCATAGACGCACGGCACGCGCGAACGTCCTGCTCGATCGCACATCACCGCCTCTGTCCCGCCAGGTCGAGTGCCACCTCCGATCGTCGGCCGACTCTAGTCCGGCGCCCTCCTCATCCCTCACCGTTCGTTCGCCTCGTCACTCCAGCTTGCCTGATCCCATTTTGAAGTATAATTTCTTCCTATATCAAATTAATTCTGATCGATTGATTCCAATATAAAATTATTTGGATTGTTTAATTTGGCTTTAAATATAGTGAAAATTATTATTAAATTTAATTGTAAAATATTTATTTTAATTTCTGAATCTTGAGTCTGATGATCGATTGATCCCATACCATCACGATGCTTTTATGTTCTTTTTTTTGTCATTATCATGTTCATTAATCTTATTTTCGTTGTGCTCCTGCAGAGCATCTTTCGTACTGGGAGACGGCAAGTTACGAGCTTTACCGACTATATCAGCAATGGTGCGGCCATTGGTGAACCTTCCATTGGGAAGTCCGCTGCCGAAATCGATCCCATACCATGGCAATGCGGCACGAGCCAAGCTCTTGGTCAGGAAGTTGTTGTTCCCCGCATCAGACAGCGAGTCGCCGAAGATGAACTGCACGACTGCACCTGAACACCTGTTGTCTGCAAGCCCAATAGATGTAAGTAGAACCATGATCGTAGCTAGCTTTGCTCTTGCTGTATTGTGCTCCATTCTCTGTTTCGAGGAGAAGTAACTGGTCTTACTTAAAGCATTAGGGAAGGGAACAGAGGAGGTGCTCTTGGAGAGGTTCTGTGGACAGACTCTGGCTTGCATGAGTGGAGTTTGGAGAGTTTGATGGACAACCACCAACCTAACCTCAACAAATGTAGGCATGAAATCTGGGGTTTGGTGACCCATTCACCTTGCTGCTTCTTACTGGGCTGATTTTGTATTATGTGAAGCGTCAGTGGTCAGAGAATTGATAGAATTTATTGAGCATTGATAGTGAATTTTAAATAAATCTAAGTTAATTTCATGTTCAAGTCATTATTATTTTGCAATCGAAGTCAAATTTCATTTGTTTTATGACATAAATGGAGAGGGCATTTGATTCGATGCAATACTGAGATGATTTTGTATTATGTGAAGTGTTAGTGGTCAGAGAATTAATAGAATTTATTGAGTATTGATAGTAAATTTTGAATAAATCTAGGCTAATTTCATGTTCAAATCATTATTATTTTGCATTCGAAGTCAGATTTCATTTGTTTTATGACATGAATGGAGAGGGCATTTGATTCGATGCAATACTGAGCTGATTTTGTATTATGTGAAGTGTCAGTGGTCAGAGGATTGATAGAATTTATCGAGCATTGACAGTAAATTTTGAATAAATTTGGGCTAATTTCATTTTTAAGTCATTATTATTTTGCATTTGAAGTTAGATTTCATTTGTTTTATGACGTAAATGATGCGGGCATTTGATTCGATGCAATAAAGATGATAGTATTAGAGAGCATTCGGTTTGGACAAATAGCTAGTAAATTTGTCTAAATGCTTTTAAGACATATATGATTAACTCGAGTTTTTTATCCGTACTTCCCTTATCTTGATCCTGCTAATCCTGCTTATTCTTGTCCCAATCTATATTAATTCTAAATCCTAAAGTCGAATAGGATCTTGGGTTAATACATGCTAGCAATCAAATATGATTCTGAGTTAAGTCTCATACCCTAATTAGGGTTGGGGTTAACTAATTTTTATCTCGAAATTAAATTAATCTTGAATGTTAAGATTATCTAGATGTTTGTTATGTATGAAATATTATTTATTTGATTTAATATAAGGTGTTAATGTTATTAATTTATTATTTTTATTCTTAATCAATTTATTGATTTAAATTATGGGAATCAATTAGGTATTAAAATAATATATCTTTCAATCAAGGCAGAGTAATATATGTAATATGTGGATGTTGTGCCTTCGTTTAGTTAAATTAAATTTAAGTGGTTTTTAGTTTAATGTTATTTTAATATTATATTATTAATAAAAATAATTATTTAATTAAATATAATAATTTTGTAAAAATTTATAAAAATATTACTTAAAAAATAGTTCTCCTTTGGAGCAATAATTAATTTCTTCAAGGGAAAACTACACTACTAGCCCATCCTCGCCAAATGAAAAATGAGAAGAATCTCCAACCTCAGCCAGTAGGATCACCGACCGTCCGATCTCAACAATCCAACGGCAAAGATTCGTGGATCTCCCCATCTTATCTACAGCCACAAACTTAAAAACCCCAATCCCACCTTTCTCAACAAAACAATGGCTGCCATGTCCTCCTCCGCCGCCGTCTCCAGCCAGTACTCAGACTTCATCGGTCTCCACCGTAACTCCATTCCCTCCACTTGCGTCGCCGGCAATGCCGGCAGCTCACGCTTCCTTCCCCTCGGCTTCCGCCGCCTCCAGATCCGCGCCGGCAAGGCCAGCCCGCTTCTCGCCGGCCGGCCCCTTCGCGTGGCAGTCATCGGTGGAGGCCCAGCCGGCGGCGCGACGGCGGAGACGCTGGCGAAGGGCGGCGTAGAGACGGTGCTGATCGAGAGAAAGCTGGATAACTGCAAGCCGTGCGGCGGCGCGATCCCGCTCTGTATGGTCGGCGAATTCGATCTGCCTCTGGACATCATCGATCGGCGGGTGACGAAGATGAAGATGATCTCACCGTCGAACGTCGCCGTCGACATCGGGCGCACCCTCAAGCCCAACGAGTACATTGGGATGGTCCGCCGAGAGGTTCTTGATGCCTACCTCCGTGGACGCGCCGCCGAAGCCGGCGCCGCCGTTATCAACGGCCTCTTTCTCAGGATGGACCAGCCGCCGGCGGGTTCTGGCGAGAGGTAAAAATTTGTTTAGATCTGCATATTTGACATTAATTTAATTGTCGAAATTATTAATTTACGTTAGACTGTGAGACACATTAATTTTTTTTTTATGAATGACACATTTAAACTTTTTGAAAATTTTGTTCCGTGCACTTTAATTTTCTATATTACATTTTTATCCAATGCTTTAACCAATAAAAAAATAAAGAATTATATATGTAATCCTTAAAAAAACTTTTTTATTCATTTAACTTTAAGTAAGATATTTAAGGATGTCACCACAATTACAAATTACACCTTTTTATATTAATGAATGAGAAATTTTTTCTCTCTTTTAATAAAATAAAAGGCTAAATCTTCTTAAATTTAAAGAAAAATATGAAATTTATAATTATGTATTTAAATTATGTAATGATATGTATATATAAATATTTAATTTTTACAGTTAAATAAATAAATAACTCGTTTTTGTTGATGACACATGTTTTTCCTACTTAAAATTATACATGTCTGTCTTTAAAGAAAATGTTTTTCTTACTATAAGATTTGTTTACTCTCTAAAAAAATGTAGTAATCAATGCAATACTTTCCGACTATAAATTAAAATAATAATAATAATAGTCTACGTAAAAAAGGTATGTCATGTCACTATATTTTATAAGTAAAGCACGCTATGATTTAGATTATTAATATAGAGATAAACAAATTTACAACATCTTCTACTTATATATTTGATTATTTTTTTATGTAAATTTTTATCAAACTTCATTCTTATTTTTGTCATTAGCTTTTAAGATTAAGTATTTTTAAATATTTTGAGTTAACCGTTAATGATTTAAGTTTAATAAGTGTCTTTAAGGAACTGATCGGCAAGCACAACACTTAAAAGAAATCTTCGAAAAGGGTGGTAATATTAGATAGCATATCATGATTTGGAAGTAGAAAAATTAGAGAGAGTGGATTTCAATTATTAGAAATAAAATATATGAGGTGCCAATAATTGATGGTGATTCATTTTTAAGAGAAGTTGATATATCACAACCCTTTTCTTGAAGTATTATTCGCTTTAATGCTGCCTACACTTAGCTTTACAATATAATTTCCCAAAAGAGGTCTTAACTTGTATATTACAACTCGCTACCTTAACCATCCTACACTTGATGGTAGTGGGGGTGTGACAAAAAATTCTTAGCAAAGGAATATTGAGTTCTATGAAAACAAAATTATAATAACAAAATTCAGCATAAAATAAAACATCTATTACAAATCACTTATCTGCTCACTTAGCAAACATCATATACGATGATTATTATAATTTAAAACAACTAGAAATAGATGGTAGCTCAAGCTTCGCCAATCCCCTTGCTCTTGTCTCATGCTTGATCATGTGGAAGAATACCTGCCAAAAAGGCATCAGTCTCAAAGTACTGAGTAGACAAAGCTCAACAAATTCGATATCAACCTTCGATCACGATGTTAGGAAACCACTCTAACATTGATTATCTTAATATCGTGTGAAAGTACATAGTTCATATCAATATCTCTTAACAAGGTTCACTGTACTACAAGTAAATTTCATAATATTATTTACGATGTTATAAATATATGAAACCATGGACACGATGTTTGCACAAATCTCGGCCACGATACGTGCACCGTCAGTCCTCAGCTGCCAAACATTGGACCGCCAAACCACAATTAGTCAAACATCATTTCTTCATAATCTTGTGTTATTAGTTATACTTATAACATCGGTACACTTATAATATTCGTATTTTCAAGATAACACCACTCAACACATCAGTCCCACCAAATATCGGGGACGACGATTGCTCAACCGATTCTGATTTCTCTGTGTATTGCCTCTCTGCCCAAACTCATTGGAATGGTCATCAACGATCACCCATAGTACCACATATTTCAACTCACTGTCAATACTACCCTCAGCGGTAGACTGGTCTTATGTCATCATCATCTTTGTCAATACTACCCTCAGCGGTAGACTGGACTTATAACATCATCTTTGCCAATATTACCCTCAGTGGTAGACTAGACTTACAGCATCATCTTTGCCAATACTATCCTCAACGGTAGACTTAACTTACAGCATCATCTTTACCAATACTACCCTTAGTGGTAGACTGGACTTACAGTATCAACATCATCACTTTTCCAGTTTGGGCAGACACCTAAACGATGAGAAATCGAAAACCATCTTTTCTTCCTTTTCATTCACAGTTCATTTCTTTAACACAAGTCCTCTAGATTTGGCTTCCAAATTACTCTCCGCAATCATTATCTTACTTAGATAACAGAGCAAAACACAGAATTTCTTCAGTTATAAGTACTCAGTATAAATCAGGAATTTCATGCACACTTCTTTAAAGAAAATGATGCATATCTTTTTCGTATAAAGTAAAGGATTCACAACTCTCTCTTTTATATTTATATACATGAGATTTGCCTATCTTGCGTCTGTCATTACCAAGAAAATAAATGAATATTAGCTTGGAATATCCTCTACTCAAGTTCGTCTTGTCCATTGGGCTACTTCTTCAGTTTCAGGGAACCAGAATTTACAAAAAGAGTTAATGAGAGAAAAAAAGACAGACTCAAAGAATATATATATATTCTCTTGTATGTCTTTATGCAACTCGACACTCGGTATAATTATTCTCCTGCATATTTTCATGCAATCCAATACGTGGCACGACTAAAAGTTGGCTCATACTAACTTGTTAGAACTTGCCCACCAACTGCATACTATCCCAACACCTGACTTTAGGATTAGCTATACACGTGGCACCAAAAATCCACACTGCCTAACATCATTCACGATGTTGCACTAACATCGTTCAGGAGGTTGCGCTAATATCATTCAGGAGGTTTCACTAACATCGTGCACGTGGTTATGCCTAACTCATACTTCCCAGGTAGTGTTCAAACAATCACATTCACCCTAGAATCAAAAGATAGAGAATAGAGATTGCTGGGCATTACAATGTATAAGTCATAATCTCATATATACAATTTAGGAATCTCTTTCATAACTTTTCGATGTAAGATAATGTATTCGTTTATATATTTCTCTCATCAGAACTAGAAGCTTGTTAGGAGATGTTCTTTATACTAGTGATCTTTTTTTCTTTAAAGCATCACCTGACAATCACAAGCCCATTAGCTTCAGCTGTCATCTAAATTGTTCTCAAATTATATCATATTATCTCTGATAGCAGTATGTCATGATCTAAACTTAGATATCAAGATACTACCTGCCTTAGTCTAGCCCACACTAAGCCTCACAATTTTATACTTAAAAAAAACATTTCTACATATAAAAATCATAATCATAGACAATCTAAAAACTCTCTCTCACTTCTTGCACAAGTGATTTCATTTTTTTTTGAATATTTCTTGACGATCACACTCCGACTTCTTCGGTCATAATACGTCACATGATAACTTACAAAGATAAGTTGTACTAATTAATTTTTGGCTTATTAATCCCCGGTGTCATTTTGCCTAATTTTCAACAGGTACAAAATCTACTACATAGAGTACAGTGGTCATGGCTCGGGGACAGGGGAGAAGAAGGAGATGGAGGTGGACGCGATAGTTGGGGCGGACGGAGCCAACTCCCGGGTGGCGAAGGAAATGGGCGCCGGCGAGTACGAGTACGCCATAGCGTTCCAGGAGAGGGTTAAGATCCCCGAAGACAAGATGGAGTACTACAAGGAGCGCGCCGAGATGTACGTCGGCGACGACGTCTCGCCGGACTTCTACGGCTGGGTCTTCCCCAAGTGCGACCACGTCGCCGTCGGCACCGGCACCGTCACCCACAAGTCCGACATCAAGCGCTTCCAGGCCGCCACCCGCCTCCGCGCCCGTGACAAAATCGCCGGCGGCAAGATTATCCGCGTCGAGGCCCATCCTATTCCCGAGCATCCACGCCCCCGTAGGTATATTTGTTTTAATGATTTGTCACAACAATTTTGCCCCATCATTATTTATTTTAAAAAATAAAGTAATCTATATAATTTTTAATATATTAATTAATTTTTTTAATATTATCACAATTAACTAATTTTATTTTTCATCATATATATATCTCAAAAAATAATTTATATTTTTTTATAAAAAAATTAAAAAAATAATCATACCCAACTTGATTTTGAACCAAACAGGGGCGAGCATAGTCGGCTTCACAAAAAAAAATTATTGAGTTTAATTAGCCAACAGGCGAATGTCACGATTGGTCATTACTAACGTGGCGATCTCCTATTGGCCGATCAAAAATTCAGTCTTCTGAACTCAAATACTGTTCGAATCACAGGCTAGAAATGTTGCACATGAACAAGATGACTGGTTGAGTCAAGTAACTTATTTATTAAATAAATTAAGTACAAAATTTGATGTTTGATTTATTTAATAAATGAGTCATATGAATAATACTTAAATGAGTCATTAAAAACATTGACTCAAACTCTAACTTTTCAATCTAGATGTTCTTAAAATAAATAGAATATTTTAAGGATGTTTTTAAATATTTAATAAAGGGCAAATTTCACTCAGGTCCCTGAGTTTAAGGGTTATTATCACACAGGTCCACGTTTTCAAAATCTTATCATTCGGATCCCTAGGTTTTCAAAAATTATCATCTGGGTCTTTTTTTTATTTTTTTATTATTAAAAAATAAAAAAAATTACAATTATACCCTTACCCTCCCTCTCTCCACCAGATCCGACAGCCACGCCGCCCCGGGCCGCCTCCGGCGGCTTCGCACGAC
>JAEMOT010003954.1:69875-103953 GCA_019297695.1 Apostasia ramifera | reverse complement strand
CTCTGTTTTCCTGCAGCAGCCACCGTTGCTGCTGCTCTTGCTGCCCTGTTCTCGGCGGAAACGGCGCGACGAGGGGGCGCGGCTTCGAGCGGAAAAAGAGACCGAGAGGGAGAGAAAAATCTTCTTTCTCTCACCTGGCGCGGGCGACACGCGGAGAAGAGCGGCACGGGCGAAGGGCGGTTCAGTCCTGCCCTTATCTGATTACAATTTGGTCCTCATGTTTTCAACTTCTCATAAATAGGTCCAAAAATCATTCTTTTTGAGTCCAAATTCTTTCATGCTCAGTCCAACTCAGCTTTAAACTTTTCTCCCACCCATTCATTTTGGGATGTTACAATAACACATTGCCAATTCAGATGGAATTTGGTAAACAAGACAATATAATTATTTTGAAAGCATATAGACTAAAATGCAATGTTTAATATGAAAGTAGTTAGTACAAATACCTTTGCTTATGCCAAGAGCTAAACCAGTGCGCCTTTCATTTTCTTGGCAACAAGCAAACAAAACTCGAAAAATCAGATATGCAATAGAATGTCAAGTATTAGCATTATCAATTGTAGTGTTTGGAAATAAGCTAATGGAGCCCTTTGAAGTACTCAATTATAGGAGTGAAAACATGATCAAATATGTAGTAGATATGATATTAGCAGTAGATATCATATTTGTAGCTGACTTATAAACATATTATACAAATACAAATCATGTTTTGTGATCAGAACTTCAAAGAAAATTAAGAAAATTGTCACAGTTTTACATGAATGCAAAGATAGTGCATTCCGTTAAAGTTAAAATCATCATTTCAGATGCATATTAGTTTTCATAACAAAACCAAGTAGTCTAAAAAACCATTAGTGCCTCCTCCATTCTCAAATAGCTTAAGCAATTTGTTGCCACATTCTATCACCTTTATGTCGATCACCTACTCTGTTGTGGTCTTGAGCATCTTCTTGAAGTTGGGTCAATGCTATTTCATTGGCGTTAGATTCAACTTCTTCTGTCTGTAGTGCCGTAAAGATTGAATCAGCTTTAGAATATCGTATTATGAAATTATGTAACACAAAATAAGCAAGGATAATACCACGCTGGGTCCCCAACAGAAATGGTCTCATTGTACTTAAAATATGAAAATGTTATTTTAGTATGCCAACGTCCTTTCCACTACATTGCGAAGACATGCGTCTCTATGGTTAAATCTTACCTACTTGGACGCATATTGTTTGGAGTTGGCATTGGTAAATCGAGCTGTGGTGGTGTGTATTTCAAAAAGGTGCCAGAAATTTGAACGTGTTGGCATAACCGGAGTCCACTACATATTATTTACGTGCACATGTCTTTAAGAAAGTTAAACATGTTAGTTAACTAGGTTGATAAATAATAATTTAGGTCAATTATTTCTTTACCTATGGGCACAACATCTCTTGTGTCCATTGTCCAACGTAGCACACGCATGTCAGAAGCACTCCCTTCCCAAATAGTCTATCAAAACCAACAACTACTATCACGTTATGTGAAACTGTTCCCTTCCAATTGCGATAAGCTGGTTGTTCCTTAAGAGGTATAATTGCCGGTATATGTGTGCCATCGATGGCTCTCAAGTAATCCTATTTCAATAAAAATCAACACTGATCAAATAAAGATGAATTTATTTTTGATTTTAAAGCTAGACACGATACACCTTAAAGTAGGGCCAGAATCTTTTATTCGTTTTTAACTTTGAATAAAATGGTGTAGCTGCAGTTGGTAGTTGGAAAAACTCAGACACTAAAGATGTCATAGCTTGGAGGGTGGAATTAAAATATTTGTTTATTGTCTCTAACGAATGTTGAAATGTTTCAGCGCATTCTCAATCACCACAACCAAATGCAATAATACGCATGAAGATACCAAGTTGCTTGATGGCTAGTACATGTCGTGAATGTTGCATTAGGCCAGAACTTACCAAACGATTACGCAATGCAATGGACACATCTGAATGCATCCTCAAAACATTGAAGAAAACCTTAGGTTGATCGTCTTGCGACATGTATTCAAGGTTTTGTAGGCCTATGAATGTTCGGTTGTGCATCAATTGGGGTGCACGTTGAATTGGTTCAGCAAGCAAATACTCCTCAAACCATTTATCTTCTTCATCACAGGCCATTTGCTCAAACAATTCATCTTCATTATCGAGATAACATGTGGGCGAATCCATTGTTCACAAGTGAAAGTCAGTGCACACAAGCCAAACTCGTTAGCTGAAACAGTATTACAGCAAAAAGATCGAATCAAGAGGGAAGAATTTCAAAAAAATCATGCATCTTAAGTTACGTACAAAATATGGTATGAGTGTAATATATGTATGAGTGATTAGATCAACATCACGTCAAAGTGGATGAGTATATGATCAGAATTTCATCATGTCGTTCTACCGAAAATATATGAAGCAAAAGCAAATTTCTATAATTTGTAGGACAGTGATTTGTTTGACAACATTTCGTTTGACGAAAAGAACTTATAAAAAAAAGCCAAGTATAGTATGTGTATGTGTACAATTAAACCGACACCATCCTTTCGATCAAACTAAAAACAGATTTGAATATGATCAGATAGACATCGTTTCATTCTAATCAAATGCGGTACAATAGAAGAAAATTTCAGCATTCTGTAGAGCAATGATCAGATTCACATCATCTCATATGTCCAACATATGTATAGCATGAGCAAATTACAGCAACAAATAGTACAATGATATATTTTGCATCATTTAAAGCTATCAAAATTTTTCTTTATATCATATGTGGATACTTACATTTTTTACAAATGCAAAACATCGATACGCAAAGTTTTCCAATCACTATATTATTTTTGTCAATTACTCACTGCAAAGAAATATATGGAACCAAAATGACATTATTTTAGATTCATCAGTGAATGTTTACCAAGGATCATGATTCCCATTTTACCAAATATGGTGCAACAAAGGATAATTTCTGTAATCTGTAAAGCAATGATCAATTTTACATCATCTCATATGTCTAAAACACGTGCGCCATGAGCAAATTATAGCAATATGTAAAATAATGATCAGTTTTACATCATTTCATTTGATCTCAAGAACTTATACTGAATACGAGTATGATATAAAAAAGCAACAAAGTGCAATATGCGTATGTGTGCAGTCATACCGACATCATCATTTCAATAAAATCAAAAACAGGTTCGAATATGATCAAATGGATATCATCACATTCTAACCAAATACGGTACAACGGAACAATGTCCCCCAAGGAGCCTTTATTCCCAATTATTCCTTTTTGTCCAACATTTCAATCTCATATATTTGGCACTGACAGTCAATACAAGCTCAGATGAAGACATATTAAGCACAACTAAACAATATCATCTTTCTGCTCCAGCCTCAAAGTTCATCAAACAAAACTGCAAAGATTCAAAATAAATATAGATTACATTTTTTGTACCTTTAGAATCTCATCCCAAAGAGCACTGTCTATATCAAGCATATAGAAATCATCTTTCTACTCTAAGCCACTTTTTCCTTTTAGATCACGATATTTCTTCCATTTCATCTTCAAATTGTTCCATTGTTCAAATACCTGATTCTTATTATATTTCATTTCGAACTTCTTGTTTATTTGAATAGTAAGCGTTTGATATAGATTGTATCTCATCGACCTTATCATTTCTTACCGCTGCCAACAATAAGTCTAATAAGTAATCCTTCTCAATATCACTCCAACCGAGACTTCCCAGAATCTTTGATCCCCCATCATCAGTGCTCGCCACCTCCTTCCTTTTTTTTTGTCGGCTCATTTTTCGTTTCCTTGCTAAAAGTTAATCTGAAAGTGATGGGGTGTTCTGAAAAATAGTTAAACAATTCTATGAACATTGAAAATACCTTTGTGGTAATAAGTAATTCGGCCCTGCTGTAGTTTTTTGTTGCAAGTTTCACATGTTTTGGCTTTTGAATGATCAAATCGGTGGAAGATTCACAATCCGACATATTCTGAATATGTAATTTTGTTTTAAGAGAAATGAAATGAAACACAACAATAGAGAACTTTTAAAAAGAGAATATATATTAATCAATTTCATATTCTCTCGTATGCCACAATCGAAAGCACAGTTAATGCAGACGAATGTTACCACCAATAAAAATTCATATGTACATTTGAGAAGCACAATATTCTCATAGCTTAGAGGACTTGGCCAATTTTCAAACCAAGAAAACAAAGAAATGAATAAGCATAATAGCTTTAAATCGAATCTGTTTTACCATGGTAGATTCAAAAATAGAAAGCTAATGTAGACTGTTAATAACAACAAAAATTTGAACTGATTCAGCTTCCATGTCCAGATCCAAATAATAAAAAGTAACGAATGAAATAGAATCATCACATAAGATATTGTACAAAAATAGAGAAGACATGCTAGTTTCTTGGAAAGCTAGAGTAGTTAGAAAGCATGTTTGATTTTCACGACATCTTAAGCGTTTTAGATAAGTGGAGAGGAACCAAATCATCACATAGAAAATTTCCTCTTGCAAAACAATCGAAAGTCACAGTAAAAAACCATCATCGAAAGTGTGCCAGAAAGATTTACCACACTAGAGATGAAGGTTTGATCTAATGTTTCGCTTGGACGATGCAAGGTTCTTAGAGCAAGGAGTCTCTTGGAGTGTTGCAGATCGGAGCCATAGTGCTGGTTTTGTATCGTTGCCCTAAAATTTTAATTGGGATAGCTGAACTGTAGTAAGAATGACTCAAAATAACTACTAGTAAATGTCGTCAATGACATAATGCGCATAGTTAATTCGCTAACCACCATTGAGATTCATAGGACGCTCGCAACTAGTGCAAATCTCTCTGCCGCTCGCAGTCATTGCGAGTCGCCCTCCCGATCGCAGGCAACATATTCGCTCGCTCACCCCTAAACCCTAGCAAAGCAGCGCTCCATCCCCCCCCCCGTTAACTTAAACCTCACAGCCAAATAATAACAGCGTAACTAGTCGGATAATGCCGTTATTACCGGTTTAAATAAACCAGCATGAGTAAAAAAATGCACCCTAATTCATCTATAAAAACCTTGCACAATAGAATCCCGCCTTGAAATGCTCAGTCAGCTCTTCTATTACCAAGTAAAAACATAAGCGAAACCTTAATGTAGTCCAATAGTAATAGGAAACCCACTCGAATTGCTACTAGCGGTATGGCATTAACATATTTGATGAGTGCTCATTTCTTGTCTAATTATCAAGAAACTTCTCTCAAAACTTTGTCATTTGCTTTTCATGATCAATAAAAAAATAAAATCAATGCTATTATAATTTCAAGGATAAGTGGTTTTATCTTGTACCATTTTACTTTCTCGATATGTACACGGATATTTATTTTTGTTGAATTGTGTAAAAGTGAGTATACCCACCTAGTAAGATAATGGCTTGGTGGTGGTTGTGTAAAAGTGACAATTGGCATCTATTGACTTGTTTCTCTTTCTCTAAAGCTAATCTAAGCTTTCATTGGCAGCTACACTCCAGTTCGTTCGGACTTGCTTAGTGGAGAACCTGTATTTTCTGATGCTACTGATATAATTCTTCCAGGTAAACTGAAATTGTCAATTACATTGTGAATTTTTTTTTCTTTGAAATTTTATGTAGTGTTTTTGGGATGGAAGCCATGCTTTAGTTTCTTTGTTAATAAAAGTTGCAGGAAGCTTTATGTTAATACCTGGTAAGCTAGTCGCTTGATTTTGTATTCGGCATGCTTTTAATTTTTTCTTTTGCTTGTCATCCTTTTTTGTGAAATAGCATGCTTTTGGGGATGTGCTATAAGCTATGTTTTTTCTAGCGCTAATTTTGGAATAGTTGGAAAATATTTATGATTGTAAGTGACATATAGGGTTGGTTTGGCATCTTGTAAAAAAGCTAAAATGCCTCGGCTAGAAAAAGTTACATCTACCTCTAATTCCCGACAAGAATAATTTTATTTACTAACGTACACAAACGTTTATGTAAAATATTTCAGTAGAACCATAAACATTATGTCAAATCTTTTACAAATAGCAACATGACATGCTTACTTTGTTTTCACATCATACAAATATATAAAAAGCATGGCTAAATTATCCACAAAAATAGGCATCACAATTGGACCTTAATTTTTGCTGAAACTGCTTTCGGAATGCCTGTAATTGAGTTGTTTCTGAACTGCAAAACTGTATTTTCTTTTGGCTTTTGTTTTGGATCTTGCAAACATAGCTATCTCTACTAGAACTAGACTTTCAGATTGGATTACTTGCTTCTCTGTGCTTAGCATTTTCATTACTAGTTTAATAAGCCAAGACAAATAGCTGAAATAAGGATATTTCAAATTATTATACATGGGGGCCTACATGCCATGTGAACTTCCGTCAGTGCATTCCTTTACTCTTGATGGTACATCGGGGAATAATTTGAGGTTAAGTTTGTGTTCTTCATAGAATGTTGAATACCATCAAACTATTTGTATCTTTTGTTAACCAAAAAGGTGGATGGCACCCTAATATTTCCATTATTCATGCCTTAATGCATCACACCTTGCTACTTCCTTTTTTCAGAGCTTCCACAAATTGAGATGCTATCCATAAATGGGAAGCAAGTTGAAGGTGAAGTAATCACAGCTGTTGAAATAACACCACAATCTGAAAAACAAAAGCATGTTTGGAGCAAGTACAAGCAAGAAGTTAAATACCAATGGTTAATTCCCTTTTCGTTGTTTGTTGATGTAATGTTATCGTTAAAGTTGATGTTGCCTGTATTCATGTGAAACTGTTGGTGACAGGTATTTTTCAGAAAGAATTGGGGAGCCTTTGATGTTTGAGTTGCTACCTTCACAGCATTCTTGCTCATATAGGTTGCGTTTTGAAGATATTGGTCGTTGTTTAAAATGTGAATGCAACGTAATTGATGTTTTTGGAAGGTCTAGTGCGACTGTAGCATCAGTGACTTCTCCTATATTGCCGGGTAATTTAACATTATCTATAAATGGACCAATTTTCTAAACGTGCCTCTTAATAGCTTGATTAGTTTCAAATTATGACCCATAATTGGTCAACTTTTCTTAATGCTTGCTCATCTATAAATATATTTATAAAAGTATTAGAGGGTTGCACTACTTATATTGAAGTTTTGTAAAAGAAAAGGGTTGCACTACTTATATTGAAGTTGTTAAAGATATGTATTAGAGGGATGTTATTTGTGTTCGAACACAAAGGGGTTTAATTAAGTATTTTTCTATTATAATTAATTTATATGAGGGCTTAGTTTTAAGTTTATATCTTTTTACATTTGTTATGGAAGACCTGACTGGACATATTCAAGAGACGGTGACTTGTATATTTTTTTAAATGATATTCTTTTTATTGATGATATTAGAGAACAGACTAAGGTGAAATTCAAGTTATATAGGAGTACTCTAAAGTCCAAAGGTTTTTGTATTAGTAGATTTAAAATCAAATATTTGAAGTGCAGATTTAGTCAAGTTGAAAGCATTTATATTAAGAGAGTAACAATTGGTGATTAAGTTATTAGGAAAAGTGTGCAGTTTAGATTTCTGAGTTCAATCATACAAAATGAGTAGTTCGTACATATATATTTTATAGGACCATAGGTCAATTAAAGCTTCAGTGAGAAGAATTAGGTAATTGGGTCGTATTGATGTAAAAGGAGGAAGAGAAAAATTAAAGAAAATATGTAGTAAGAAACTATAAGGAATGATCTTGTATAGTTAAAGCCAATAAGGAATTCTTATTTAATAGAGTGCAATAGAAACAAAGAATTCATGTAACTAGCCCCACCTAGTGGGATAATAGTTTCGTTGTTGTACAATTTAATAATCAAATTTAATGGAATTTGTCAAAGGATCCACACGGAAAACATTTTGGCAGGAGGGATATAATTTACATGTTTTCATTTTTGCTAACTTAAGATTTCAAATTAAATTTTATTTGATATCAAATTAGCTAGTGGGAGTGGTCTGGAATGTTTGTCACTGCTTCTAATTTAGGGTAAATTGCATTCAAGCCCCTGAGCCTGGCAAGGCATTGCAAATTGGCCCCAATCTTTAAAAAATCTCGATTTTAGCCCCCAAGGTTGTAAAATTACTACAGCTTTGGTTGCCCTTTTAGAATTTTGCCATTTTTTTGTTAGTTTTTCCTAATGGAAAATATAAATTTTGTCTAGCTCGAATAATTTATGTATTTTATGGGGTATTATACTTCTCTATTCCCATTTTTCTTTAAAAATTTAACAGAAATTTAAAATTTAATTTTTTTCATCCCTTGCTTTTTTCGCTTTAAAAATTTAAAACAAAAAAATATAAATATTTATATTTCAAAATTATATTCTAAAACATTAAAAAATGAATGATTAAGAAGAATCTTATGTTGTAATAATAAAAACTTAGTAGGTATTTCTTAATTGGGCCAGATGACATTGCTTTTACAACCTCAAGGACCTAAATCGAGATTTTAAAAAGTTGGGACTAATTTGCACCACCTTTCAACCTTAGTGGTCTTTATGCAATTTACTGTATGATCTATTTGATTTTTTTAGATATTAAGATTACTATTATAATATAAAATTATTTCTGAGTCATAATCTACTAGCTTAAGCTTTTAAGCCGGTAAACTGAGATTCAACATAATATATGAGGCAAAAGTCTCAAGTGCTAACCCTAATGACCCTCAATTATTTATAACATAAAATTAAAAAACAATTATGTTGGTGATGCGGAACGGGAAAAAAAATTGCAAATGACATTTTATATTTATATTCAGTAAAATTGATTAGCAAATTATTTTAATTAAGAAAAAAATATTTTCTAAATAAATTATATGATAAATAAGATTTTTGAATCCTGTAGATTAAGATATTTTAAAATTAAAATTAAACTGGATCGTATGATAAATAAGAATTTATCAATTTATATTAGAACGTTAATTTAAATTCAATAAATCAGATCCAAGGTTCAGGAATTTAGGACAGACGTCTCACAGTTAAATCGAATAGTTATTGACACACAAAGAAATATCACATCACACAATTAGAGCCAAATAAATAATCCAAGGTAAGCGAATAATTTGTGTTGAAGTCAAATAATCAGCTTAGTTGGGTTCGGGAAAGAATTTACCAACAAATTGAATCGGAGAAGAGTCACTAGCGATGAGGGTTAACTGATTTGGTCGCAGCCAGGCGGGTTGAAAAATATCATAGCCGATGTTATGGAGTTCGATGTTGCAGGAGATTGACGGGATCGAAGATTGGTCCAACGTCATGCACGAGGTTGCAGAGGCCAAACGTCGGGCGCGGATGGTTGCAGAAGGCGAAACGACGTGCATGAGGTTTGAGATGACTGAACCAGTGTGTACGATGTTACAGAAGGCAGAACCAGCGGGATCGAGATCAGACGTCTTGGGCGATGACTGCTGGCTGGACGCGAGCAGTGGCTGGCCGCACGGCTGGAGCTGCGGTGGTGGGGTTGCCGGCTCTCGCGAGTAGCCGACGGGTCGACGGAGGCGAAGGCGGCGCGAGCGGAGCGAGTTTCGGAGGTAGGTGAGTGCGCAAGTAAAAAGTGGATAACTAGGCTAATTTGAGGATTCTCACCAAAGGCTAATCCTACTCTTTCCTTCACCGGAATATCTACCCCATAACCCGGATCTAGGCTCTGAGAAAATTCAAATATAATTTCATTCATCAAATGCTATCCTATTTTACAATGCAAGGCGACCTCTTTATATTTGAGAGATCCCATGTAGAAATTTGAAAATACAATATTAAATACAGAAAATAAAATATTAAATAAATAAAAGCAAACATAAAACTAATTCTATTACAATAAAATAAAATCAGGTCAAAATGTGGTGAGTTTCCAAATCTTTCAGATATGCTCTGAATGAAATCAAATCTAATCTAAATAAAGCTAATATGAAAATTTCTAATAGCTCTAATCAATTTGAATTTGAATTTTGATTCAGCAAATGACGTCATCCTGGCCATCCAATTCGATGCTGATCTGTGTCCCCATCAATTCTCCCCAGATGGGAGGAACTCGATCCCATCAAGTATGGGTCATGCGACTCATGAGTCTTCGAGTGGGTCAGTTCAGTTGTAACCTTTGAGCTTCCTGAAAAGGTAAAATTCTCCACTTAACTAAATATTACTGATAATTGAATTTTATTAAAATTACTTGCTCAACAAGTTTATTCAATTAGCTCTAAATAATTATTGAGGTGGATTTTGGCTGTGGACTCTCGTAGGTAAAGCTATACTTAAAGGGAACAAGAGGCTATTGTTTCACTAGGTATTACTGTTGTGTCCTGATAACCAATACATTTGAAATATTGAAAGTATCGACTATTCCCAAGATCTAATAATACTAATATTCAAATTTATTCATTTGACCCAATTTAACAGAAATTTTAAAATAAATTAAATTAGAGATTTAATTATCTTAAATTATCATAATAAAATATTTAATAATTTTTTTTTACACTTAATTATAATAACTCACCATTAATTTTACTGATTTCATTTATTTTATAATATATAAATAAAGAACTGACACATGCAGTAAACTAAAATAAAATACAAATAGAAATACTGATTAGACTCAAACCTACGATATTAAAAGAAAATGAAATGTATGCAAACTAGATTTATGATCTTACTCGTGTTTACGGGATAATTAATTCTGATTATAGGCATGTGGAAAATAGGTTAGAGTCGCGAGAGATGCGGTTCCTAATAGGTGCCATAAAGTTCTGCAGAAATATCTAGCGAATCGTACAGCACACCAGTTAGATGTTCGCGTAGCCAATCACTCAGTCTCATGCGCCATCTGCCTATATTGGTCTATAGGTGTTGAGTTTTTACTGAATTTAGGATATGCATAAGTATGCTTAACTAGATCGAACCTATTGACCACAGAATGATTGTAGCCTATAATCATCTCAATGTGATCGATAGTGTTATCAATACAGTAAGATGATTTAGTAGTTCTTATCGAATCTATGATCTGTTTTTCTCTGACTCAACTCTATGATTATTTTCTCAACTTGACTTTCAATTTCTATCCTATAACTATCTTTCTTGTGCATCTCATCATCGTACTACTCGGCTATACTAAGATCTGCTATATAAATGGATATAGGTAACGAATCAAGTTCTAATGCTACAAGAAGAATGAAGGTCTCTGTAGAGAATTCATTCAATACTTTTTTCACGAGGAAACTAAATTGGTCATCTATAGTCTCAATAGGTCTGGCAATGCGAGTAGGAATTGAAGCAAATGGTACTAATCTAGGGTTATGTTGTTTAGGAATTATAGAGTTAACTCTATGGGATGAAAGAGAATATCTCCTACATAAATAAATTTTGATTTCATCCCACGTATCAAACGGCCTAAACTTACCCCAAGGACATTGATTCTCCGAATCTCTAATATAATATTTTGTTTCACCAAGGAGCATTAATTTCGCGTACTTAACCCTCTCTAACTCGTTCCAATCACAATAATCAAAATAACGATCTAAATTATTTTCCTATTCGTTATATGATAAATAATCTGAATCACCAGAAAAATATGATGTTTTCGCGACTTCTATCGATAGTTCTTTATTAGGTGTGGATATGCGGTCGAACCTTACTATAAGCTCAGATAATATAGTTTCTATTTTAGAGTCCATACTTATACAATATTTATATTAGACAGTAATAAATAAAATTATAATATATTATATAAAAATAATCAAATAAAATGCCCTAACGTAAACTATGCTCTGATACCAAGTTGATGCGAAATGAGAAAAAAAATTACAAATGATATTTTATATTTATATTCAGCAAAATTGATTAGCAAATTATTTTAATTAAGAGAAAAATATTTTCTAAATAAATTATATGATAAATAATATTTTTGAATCCCGTCGATTATGATATTTTAAAATTAAAATTAAATTGAGTCGTATGATAAATAAGAATTTATCAATTTAGATTAGGACATCAATTTAAATTCAAATTCAATAAATCAGATCTGAGGTTCAGGAATATAGGACAGATATCTCACAGTTAAATTCATCAGTAATTGACACAAATAATTATCAGGTCACACAATTAGAGCCAAATAAATAACTCAAGGTAAGCGGATAATTTGTGTTGAAGTCAAATAATCAGCTTAGTTGGGTTCGAGAAAAAATTTACCAGCGAATTGAATCGGAAAAGAGTCACCGACGATGAGGGTTAACTGATTTGGTCGCAGCCAGGGGGGTTGAAAAACTTCGTAGCTTATGTTATGGAGGAGGCCGTTGGCTTAAGCCTCGTGTTCGATGTTGTAGGAGATTGGTGGGATCGAAGTTTGATCCAACGTCATGCACGAGGTTGCAAAGGCCAAACGTCGTGCGCGGATGGTTGCAGAAGGTGAAACGACGTGCACGAAGTTTGAGATGACTGAACCAGTGTGTACGATGTTACAGAAGGCAGAACTAGTGGGATCGAGATCAGACGTCTTGGGCGATGACTGCTGGCCGAATGCGAGCAGTTGTTGGCCGCACATAGGGCTGTTATCGTGCCGATTTCGAGCGAGTCGAACTCAACTCGAAATCGAAAATTTCGAGCTCGGCTCGGCTCGAAATCAGTCCAAAATCGAAATGAGATATGATTCGAGCCGGCTCGGCTCGAAATGACTCGATTTCGAGCCGGCTTGAATCATGATTCGAATCAGCTTGGAATTGTAAAAAAAATATAGAAATACTATGTATTTAGGAGGATTTGATCCTTAGACCTTGAGAAAAATAAATCTTGAGAAAAATAAATCTTAAATCTCTACTCTACTACTAAACCACTAACTAAATTATATAAAATAACAATTTATTTATGTATATATTTATATAATATATCAATATTATTTATGTTATACATATAATTTCGAGCCAAATTGAATCATGTTTCGAGCGAGCTAAGGCCAACTCGAAATTGGCTCGAAATGAACTTCGATCCAAAATCCTTAGCTCATGATTCGATTCTAAATTTTTGAACCGATTTCGAGTCGATTCAAAAATCGAACGAGTTTCGAGCGAGTTTCGAGTTTCGGATATTTTTAACACCCCTAGCCGCACGGCTGGGGTTGCCGGCTCTCGCGGGTAACCGGCGGGTCGACGGAGGCAAAGGCGCTGCGAGCGGAGCGAGCTTCGGAGGTAGGTGAGTGTGCAAAGAATTTTTTTTATCTTTTTTTTTTGAAAAGTAGATAACTAGGCTAATTTGAGGATTCTCACTAAAAGCTAATCCTACCCTTTCCTTCACCGGAATATCGACCCTTTAGCCCGGATCTAGGTTCTAAGAAAACTCAAATATAATTTTATTCATCAAATGCTATCCTATTTTACAATGCAAGGAGATCTCTTTATATAGAGAGATCCTATGTAGAAATTTGAAAGTACAATATTAAATAGAGGAAATAAAATACTAAATAAATAAAAGTAAATTTGGAACTAATTCTATTACAATAAAATAAAATCAGGTCAAAATGTGGTTAGTCTCCAAATCTTCCAGATATACTCTAAATCAATCAAATCTAATCTAAATAAAGCTAATATGAAAATCTCCAATAGCTCTAATTAATTTGAATTTGAATTTTGATTCGACGCTGATCTGTGTCCCCACCAGTTGGGTTTCACGCTGCAAAGTGAATAAGTTTTTGTGTGAGGTGTCGTGTTAGAATATAAAATTATTTTTGGGCTATAATTTGCTAGCTTAAGTTTTTTTGTCCATTGGTAATTACATATTTAACAATTACCATTCAACATTTCTCACTTTTCTGGTAATGTATTGAAAATCATATAATTTAAGTATATCAACTAATGATGCTTAGGTCGTCATGTGTTATTGATTGCCTTTATAACCATTTCGCTGAATTTGAGATTCCCTTTTTTTTGCAGTATCCTTGTTACGGTTTTAAAGAGTTGAAACCTTATACAATATATATGCTGATTTTCATCCATTCTCCTCACTGCTTAGCATTTGTTTTGTTGGTTTTTGATATTCTGTAGGGATGCCTAAAATTGATAAGCTCGAGATTGAGGGAAGAGGTTTCCACACAAATTTATATGCTGTTCGGGGTATATACAGTGGAGGAAAAGAAGGAAAGAGCAAAATCCAATGGCTTAGGTCAATGGTTGGGAGTCCTGATCTCATATCTATACCTGGTATGCTAAATGACACCTGAAACTACTAAGAGCCTGTTAACATGGTGTACTTGAAGTACATTTTTATTCTCACTTTTTTTCAAACTGGGCATTCAGTCTTAATATTTTATATTTTTAAATCATTCAGTATCACGTTGTTACTCTTTAACTATTCTATTTGTATGAGTCTGTTTTGTTATTTGCGTGGAGATTGTGTTTTTAAGTAGTATGTAATGACTAATTTTCTGCTTTTTCTTCTGCAAACTGTTTAATGAATGCTTATTTGGTTGCTAATTCATTTCTCAATCTGTTCTTGGCGGATTCTGAATTTTTTCCTTGTTTCGTTTGATCTTTTTAATTTCGTTGATAACAGGTGAAGTAGGGCGGATGTATGAAGCTAATGTTGATGATGTCAGTTATAGACTTGTAGCTATTTATACGCCAGTACGAGAAGATGGGGTGGAGGGGCTGTCAGTTTCTACTTCAACTGACCCCATTGGAGTTGGTATGCTATTCAAGCCCTTTATTTGTTATTGTAGATGCTTAGATGTTTACATCTATCAACCTACCATTTAGATGCTTTGGTTGTAAAATTACCTGAAGTGTAATATGACAATTCTTGTAAACATCATGTGATATCTGTTTCATTCTTTTACTTGTATATCTTGTTCTCAAATGGTTTGTAAGATATTTTTAAAGCGGACTATGTCTTCATACTCTTCACTTAAACAAACAAGCTGAGGAAAATTATGCCTATGTTTTTCAGTACTATCTTACATTGTCATTCTGATGCTGGACAAATGAATCATGATGCAGTTTCAGAGATCAGCAAATTATATATAGCAGAATAATCACAAATTAATGCTAAAATTTTAGAATTCAATTGTGAAATGATCAAAATTTTAAATAAATTGGATCAATTTTTTTTGAAAAATTACCAACTCAGATTAGGACTCAATTCGGTTTTCAACAAATCATAAATAGGGTAACAGAATTACAGATTCTCACATTATTAATCAATAATGATTAAATTGCATTCTATAATGACAGGTCACACGGGTGAAACAAGTTCATGCAAATCTAAAGCGAGCAGAAAATTTCATAATATTCGATTCAACCAGTTTAAAGTTTTATTGAAATTCGTACTTGGATCCTAGATTTTTAAGGACTTATCTGTAATTTCTAATTAATTTGGCGGGGTGAAAGGATCTCGGGCGCGAGTGCGCGGAGTGCTGGCGATTGGGCTGCGGCGAGGGTGCGTGGGCGCATGGCGAGGGAGCTCAAGCACGATCACACGGCAAGAGTGCGCGGGCGCAAGCACACAGCTAGGGCACAAGTGTTGGGGTGGCCGTGCACTGGGCACGGTCGCGTAGATCAACGGCAGAGAAGGTGTTGGCATGGGGACCAGCTTTCTAGACCCATGCACATGGGTCGGCAAGCAGGACGTAGGTGCTTGAATCTGCGACTCAAGCGAAGGCGTGCGGGCCGGCAATTGGCCGTGCACTGTTTGCAAGAGGAGCGCGAGTGTGGACCAATGAACGAGACGCAGGCTTCTGTGGCAATTGAACCGGTGTCGCTCGAGTTTGACAGCAGCACGATTGAAGTGGCTCGATCTCAGCAGCAACTCGAATGAAGAGCGGGCTGTCGATGATGTTCGTAGTACACTGGTTTTTGAAGAGACGATTAGGTGAATAATTAGGTAGAATAAAGTGAATGCTAAGAGGGGTGCAAGCTAACAATAATCGAACTCAGATGGAATGAGTTTGAGCGGTTGGGGTTTAAGGGTTCTCACTTAAGGCCCAAGTCCCTTCCCTATCCAGAATATCGATTCATTCTAAAATCAAATAAGCTCGGGAGAGAAGGTAACAATTTTCATTCAGTATTAAGAAAATAAAGATAACATTGAGGCGTTTATATAGACCTTCATACAAACTGACTCAATTAAGAAAAATACATGTAGTAATTTTTTTACACAAATGAAAAAATACTAGACAATATGCCTAAAATAATAATCATATAAATAAAAATAATTAATGCAGAATAAATGTAGGAAATAAAATCAGCTCAAAATAAAATCTCCTGTTAATCAGAATGAATGGGGAGATTTTCAATTCACCAAGTCAGCAATCTGCAGCATCCATCTTTCTAAATCTGTTTTAACAATCAATCGATCAAGATCGATCCAGTTTGGTCAGATCTCGGCCGTCAATGATTAGTTCTGCTAAGAATGAATCGACAGTCGATCGAGGTATTCCCACCACATCCTTATTCTTCTCTGTGGCATTTTAAAAAGAGAAAATGTTGAGAGTAATAATAGTTTTCAATGAAATTTTAGAAAAGAGATTAAGACTACTTAAACATATGCAATAAACATGGTAAGTTGTGTGGTTACGGCATGGCGACAAAGTTCATGTGGAGCAAAAATAGTGAAAAGCGATAGCCTAAATTCTTTAAGGGTAAATTGCATAAATGTCTTTGAAATTTTAGGGTTTTGCATACCGGTCCATAGATTTTGAATCATAGCATTTAGATCCTTAAAATCTTTGGATTTTTGTGCACTAGTTCATAGAATTTTGAATTGTATCACTTAAGTTTCTAAGGTTGACGGTTTATTATTATTTGGTCCCTCTGCATCTTAAAATTTTTCATTCTTGGTTCAAATTGAATCTAACATTACACGTGACAAAAGGACCACACAGTAATAAATTATCAATTTGAGATACTTAAATTGTATGATTTAAAATCTATAGACTAACTTGCAAACCTAAATGCTACAATTTAAAATTTGTGGACCAGCATGCAAAAAACCTAAAACTTCAAAGATCTATATGCTGCTTGCCCATTCTTAAAAGTTGGTATTTGAAATTCTTAGGATGAAGTCGCTATATAGAGATTATGAATGCCTACTAGTGTTAAAGTCTCGTGCAGCAGTAAATAGGAAAAAATAACATGGGACTTAAATTTGATCAGATTGTTTGAGATCGTGCTATGTTATATGTTGGTGATATTTAGGCAGACTGGTCTTTTGTCATTGTACAGAACCTGATGTGTATAAAGAAGTGAAGCTGAAGCTTGAAGTTGGATCTGTGAAATTCGAGGTGATGTTTTTCCTAAATTTAATTCTGCAAGCTTTTGGCTCTTTACATTAGCATTTCAATATCCTACTGCTTAGTGACAGTTTTTGTCTTTTCTGGAAACCAGGTTTTGATGGCTAAAGACAAGAAGGTAGTTCTTATCCTAGGCTCCTTTGATGATTTATATTTCATTTTTCATCTTGGAAACTTGAACCTGTGTCTTTCGTAGGTGCCAGGAGCAGGGAATCTTGTAAGAAGGATTTTGGAGGTTAACAGGAAGAGGATAAAGGTTGTGAAGCCTGGTTCAAGGACCTCTTTTCCAGCTACCGAAATCCGGGGGACCTATGCTCCACCCTTTCATGTAAGTTTTGCATCATGAAGTTAATAGTCCTTTTCTTTGATGTAACACATATGAAGCTTTGCTCACTTCATATGAGCACATGTGCATATTTGGATCAAATGAGACTCTTTTTATTATAGGAAGTGACTGATAGAGAAGGAAAGGAAGAAGAAAGACAATTTATGTGGTTCTGTGAATCTAACTTACATTTATGGCCACACTAATATTTCTTATTTTAAGATATTTGTTTATGATGTCGGTTCATCTATCATTTGAAGTGTAGAGCAAATGATTTATAAGATTTCCTCGTCCCTTAACATTCAGGATTGATTCCTAATATTACAAAAACCAAATATTTAACTATCTTGCTTGTATTTTTAATTTTAAAATATATCCATGGCATAGGGATCAAGGTCGAGAGTTTGGTAGGGGTGGTAATTAATAATCCGACCTTTGAACCTGACTTGAACTTGCTCTGAAAATTCTGGGTTTGGATCCTAATTTTTAGCGGGTTGACTTGAGCTATGTAAGAATGGGATCAGGTTTAGGTTGAGCTAAACCGGTCAGATCGTATTTTGGGTTTATATTAAACTCAACCTGCCGACTCATTTTGCCACCCTTAGAGTTAGGCTTTAGATTCCAGTAGTATGCACGCATACGCATAGGTTGGCATTTGTTGCATCTTACAGGGAGGTGACAACAATCCTAATCAACTTTAGGAAACCAAGCAACCTAATGGTTTATACATGTTGATTGAGGAAAAAACACTGTTTAACATTACAAAAGTAGGTAAAAATCCACAATTTGTGATGCAGTTACATGCATCCATACTACATAAATGGATATATTACGCTACGCATACCTTTTTCTCAAAAGTTATATGATGTGGCGGTTATTGTTTGTGAAGATGGTGCATTGTATAATATAGCAAGGGACATTATTTGCATATATTAAAAAAAGTTAAGAACCACCACAGTAGCTCAATGATTTGATGGTACAAATGCTAATGTTTTTAAAATCATTATATATAATTCAGTAATTAACTTGATGAAAAATATTTTAATGGAATATTCATAGCATATGCGATAGAAGTTAATTTGAATGCTATTTCTGTGGTGCTTGAAGTTTCTCTGCATAACACATGCAAATAATCTAGATTTGGCCAATTGTATAATATGTACTGTTATCTTTCTTTTTGTCACGTCCTTAGTTATCTTTTATTTGTTAATAAAGAGAGTGCATTAGTTAAGTGATTTTAGATTCTTATGTTTCGTTAAACTATGCTATTACATTAAAATCGATAGTATTATATTATTGGAACATTTACATATATATCATGTAAATCTTGGTATATCATACTACACATGCTTTCTGCACAAAACTTACATTATGTGGGCGTTATTTTTTGTGAAGAGGGTGTGTAGTATAATACAGCAAGGGACATTATGTACATATATCAAAAAAAGTTAACAGCCACAAAAGTAGCGCAATGAACTAATAGGTGGTACAAATGCTAATGTTTTTATAATCGTTGTATATGAAAAATAGATATGTTTGCAGCTACGGTAATGAACTTGATGAAAAATACTTTAGTGGATTATTTACAGCATGTTAGACTTTTTTTTGGTTCGCGTGTTATTTCTATAGTGCTTGAAGTTCCTTTACATAACATGCAAATATCAAGAGTCGCATCCCTAGTTATCTTTTTATTTGTTAACGAGGAGAGTGCATCAGTTGAGTGATTTTAGATTCTATCTGGTTAAACTATGGTAGCCAGTCTGTGTAATAGCTGAAGCTTATAGGAGAGGCCAGTGATTAATTTTCGGTTAAGCGTAAATGATCTACGTGGTGGTTAATATAAACCTGCCAATTTTTGCAGGTCGAGGTTTATCGTAGTGATCAACACCGTTTCAAGATTGTAGTTGACAGCGAGGATGAGGTGGAGCTGGTGGTTCAAACACGGCACATGCGTGATGTTGTTGCTCTCGTCATCAGAGGACTTGCGCAGAGGTTCAACAGCACCTCCCTCAACTCCCTTCTCAAAGTGGATAACTGATCAACCGAGTCTTCAATCTCCCCCCACTAACTTATAACGAGGAGTTGGCAAGAGATGATATTTGCCAAGCACAGGTGAGTTATTTTTTTTTGAACTTCTGAATGGTTTGATTTGTGTAGCCTGTCATCAGTGAAATTTGATGCTGCACTTCATGCAAAGGTTTCTAAATTGTGGAGAGATTTGTCTTCTGTTTCGTGTTTCTTCTCTACTTGTTTGCTAATGGTTCTCGACTTCTTCCTATCCCTCAGGGGGTCGTTAACAAAGTCGCGGAACCTTTACATTTGACACTCAAATCTTTGATTGAACTGTTTGTATAATCTCTGTCGAACAGTTGTGATACTAAAAATCTAGGCTATCCCAGTTTAGTTCATTTATTCTAATATTGTGGATTGTGGAATATATTAATCTTTCTTTTATTAGAACGGTGCAACTCGGCTTGGATTGGTTTCACCCAAACCTAGATTTGAACTAACTAGGGTTAGTTCCATGACTTCGTGAATTGAAATTGAACCAATTCCGTTGAGATTTGAATCGAGAATGCGTCTTTCGAGGGAGAGATTTGGAGTTGCTTGTTTGAGTTATGGTCCCTCACCCTCTTTGATGGCATTGGGCAACAAGAATGAAGGTAGCGAAGAATATGCGTACTCACTGAACTCACCATTTCGCCCGTACTCGAAGTGGAAAGCATTATGTGTGGAAGATTTGAATGAATGTAGATTAAAAAATTGGTATTTCAAAATTTTAAAATATCTGCATTAGTGAATGAGTAATGTTATGAATCCTTAATAAATAATCAAAAATTTTAAAAATATTTAGGTATTATTTTTATTTATTCGATGAACTCATTGTTTAAAAGATAATAATACTATCTATTCAATGAATAAAAGCAATAAAAATGTTCCTAAAAACTTTTTAGTTATTTATTTGGGTCATACAACACTTTTCTTAGTGAATATTTAATTATTTTAAATTGAAGAAGAATTACACGTCACCTTCACTGCATGTCACCTATAATTGACAAACGAAGAAATGTAAAATTCATAAGCAGAGTGTGATATGTGTAATATTTATCAAATGATGGTAAAATATGTAATTTATGATGAATTTAATGTTCTGTATGTAAATCTTTCATATATATATATATATATTTAGATTATTCACCTTTGATTAGTGCTAAAACAAAACTATAATTTACTTGGGAACATCTTAACAAGCTAAAAAACAAAGACTATTTTTGCAAGCGGTGTTCTTCTAGACTACAAGGAAATTTATCTTGGTATCAAAAGGTCTCGTGTTCAAATCATAGAATCATCATAATTTTTAAATGGAATGACAAAAATTATGATATCTAAGGAAAATTTTTTTTTAAAAAAAGGCCAGTTTTTGCAATTTTAAAGGCTGGTGACATACAGAATTCAAGTAGCTTCCATACCCTATAAGGATAGTACCTCTTCCATTTTCAAACAATAACAATCCTAGAGACAGAAAGCTTACTCATAATTGATCAAAAAGCCCTTTTTGTGCATCCCAATCTTGGCTTCTAGCCTCTCAATCTTCTTGCTCACACTCTTCTGACGCTCATCCTGATTGCTGCAGATTTGCGGCCCGAAACTGAACCCGAACTTCTTTGAGACACTGCCCCAACCAGTCCTCCCCTTTCCCAGCCTCTCAAGCTCCTGCCTCAAGGTTGAACACTCTTTCTCCAGCTCCGAAACTCTCATCCTCATGTGATCCATTCCGACCTTCAAGACCTGATTCTCTGTCACAGCAGTCGCCCAACCTCCTCCCTCGCTCGAGGCGATGAGCCCGCTGCGAAGCGGCCTCGAGCAGTCAAGGTTGTCTGACATGAGGAAGCATCCGGCGATCGATGTTCTCAGCTGGAGCTGTTCGAAGAAGAGGACTTGGACAATGACGCGGAGGGGAAGCCTCTCATTCTGTGCTGCATGGGTGCAGGCTTCAAGAGAGAGCTTCTGGCAGTCCATGAGCCTGCAGAGCTGTTCTCTCTCAGATTCTGATAGCCATGGGTGTGCCTAAATTTCAAATGTTAAAGACATGAATCAATTTACAAGAAAAACAAATGTGTGGTGAGTTTTAAGGGTGTCAATTCGGGCACATGGATTGGGTTTGAGGTTGACAGAAAATGATACAATCCAACCCAAATTAAACCTGAAATATTATTTGAGAGCTATAAAGTCTCTATTTTCAGCATTTTAAAATGTGCGGGAGGAAATAAGGAATACAAAAAAAACAAGTGCTATGTCATTAGGACCGCAAACAAGTTTAGCTTGTCGAGGTTGATGTACAAGCTTGAATATAATTTTAAAAACTCAAGTAGTAAATAAACAAGTTTGAACATACTTATGTTCAGCTGGCTAATATTTATATGAAGTTTATGAACATGCTTGATTAGAATGCTCGACATATCAGGCATGATTAGAGCTTAATATGAGTTACTAATTGAGCTCTTTTTTTGCTCAATTTATGAATCATTTACATAGATCACTAATCGGATCAATTCGGTTCATCTATAGCTCTACATATCATGCCATTGAGCTCCAATTTTTTCATGTACAAGGGCCGATCTCGAATGACTTCTTTGGCTGCTAATACATGTATTTAAGCGAAAAAAGTGACTTAACGGTGTTTCGGTGCTGTTCCTCGCTCGGCACTCCCGTTGGGCCCAACATATGTACGTTTTGTACGACTAGTTTTAGTTTCGAAAAACTGACGTATGCTGCTCAAATCCAATAAATTTTCCTAATGAAGATGATGATGGTGATGATAGTTGTATGAACAAATTAGTGTTACCTTCAAATATATATCAATCGCACGGTAAAGCCCATCATCCAAAGGCCGAACGAACTCAGGCACAGCAGCTACAAGCTTCTGAAACTTCTCCAGCTTCAAGTTTACATCAGGGGCGACCTCTGCCAAGTACCCGTCAATAAGCTTAGCCACAGTGGTCACTGGTGTCAATGTAGGAGATCCCAGCAGCTGCTCGTCGTCATCAACTGCACCGGGGGAGGCCGCAGCCGTCGCCTGATCCACAGCGAGGAAATGCCCGAGAATTCTCTGCACACAATCGACGTCATAGAGCGTTTCCATCGAGTGGCAAAATGTAGGCATCAGCAGATCTTCCAATGATGCTTGATCCAGTTGCATTCCAGCCCTCCTCTCCAAATTCAACAAGCAATCAGAAGAAACCTTCAGAATCATAGCAGTCCTGAGAAGACTAAAAAGAAACTTCGAAGATGTTAAGCCCTTTCGGGTTGGCAGCAATTTCTCAATTTCTTCGATTAAATTTCTCTCTTCCTCTTCTGACAACAAAGATTTTGATGCCACAGGTAATCCATCGTGCCGCTTCTTTAATCCAGGAAGGTTCCTCTTCGCGTAGGAGGTTAGAGAACCAGCAATAACCTCTTCCTTGATCCCCCGCGACTCCATGACTGATATGAGTCTCTTATACATAGGAAGGCTCAAAGATGTGATATCCTCATACCACCAATCTGAACTAAAATCTCTGGGTCTTGCTCCAGTGCTGATTCCATTCCATAGAACACTCCCACCAGGGCTTTGCATGGATCCATGCTCCATTAGGGGCCAGCCAAACAGATTTGGGTCAGTGCAAGTCTTAACAGATAAAGATTCCATGCATCTTTTGATGATGTTATGTTCTTCAGCGTAAGGGAGAAGATGAAGATCATCACAAGCTTGAAGAGCTTTTAAAGTGTCTTTCCAACTTCGAAGAATGCTTTGGTTGAGGAAGATTTCAGTTTTTGAAATCAAGTTTCCCTCTGCTACTTCTTCGGTCATCTGTAGATACTCGGCAGCACAGCAGAGCTGTACTACATTTGAAGCAGTGAGCTCAAGCTTCTCCCCGTAGCAGAACTTGGCCACCAATTCAAATGCTCTCGAACCACCAGGAATATTAGGAAGCTCAACAATGCAAATCTCATCTTCGTCCGATTTCTCCGCAATGAGGTTTTCCAGTAGACAACTCTTGGATAACAAAGGGAACTGCATGTCATAGTAAGTGAACTTGTGAATAAACAATTCAGCGTTTACATTTGGAGAAGAAATATTTTGATTTCATGTTATTGCATTCACCTTGTGAAGATGGAAAGAGATGTCTCCAACCTCAACAGTAATGTCACTGGGAAGACCACTTGTGGAAAACCTACAATGATGGTCATTTGAAAAGATTTTACTGTGTCCCAATATATTCTGAAACAAAACAAGGAGTTTAACCAGATAATAGTCCTATGACAGCACATGTGGGAAGCAAAATTAATGATTTTATGAAGCAAAAGCATATTAAAAAAGCCACACTAATAAATTATCTAATAGAAACTCCGTCACTTAAAAGTCATGAACTTTACACATTTGCCTAGGCTTTTGGGAAGGTATCTATCACTTGTGTATTAGTCTCAACTTGATTCTCCAAGGACTCTCCTAAAAAGTAGTATCAGAATCTATAGTTCAGCTAGGATCAAGTGGTCATGCAAAGGCTGTGTAGCTATGGGTTTTCTCTACTTTACCATGGTTGAGGAATACCAAAAGTAAAGACTCCCACTATGGCACTAGGTGATTCAATGGGATCTTGATAACATGCATTTGATAGGTTAAACGACTCATCGGGTAGTGGATCCAATGTGAATGGATTCTCAAATGAGGTAGAGATTGTTTCCCATATTGTATAATCAATAACAAATTAAAGTGTTTACATAGAAGTGTTTGCCCTTACCTATTAGCTTAGTTTTTAGGTTAGAATGTGTCCGTCATATAAGCATTAGCCTCAACTTGATTCTCCAAGGTATTGACTTTCCTAACATTAGCCAACCCCAAAATTCTATATCCTAGTATATTCCTAATTATTATCTAGGTCAGACAACTTTAAAAGATTTTATTCTTTAAATAATTCAAGATTGTCAATTTGAACTGAACTCGACTCTTAGTAGGCTGGGTTCGGGTGGATTATAAATGATCAGACAGGGTTCCAACAAGTACACTTTGGCCCATTTATTAAATCGGTCTGGTTTGGGTTAAACTAGAAAATTTCATGAATCAAGACAAAGGGCTTGTTTGGTTGGAGGATGAATTTGGGTAAGGAAAGAGAAAATAATTTATTTTATAGAGTTGATGGGAAAGAAATTTATTTTAATATTGGGAGGTGTGTAGGATGTGAAATAAAGTTGATTTTAAGATTGAAATTTGTGTTGGATGTGAAATAAAGTTGATTTTTAAGGTTGGAATTTGTGTTGGATGTGAAATAAAGTTATTAAAATTTATAATAAATTTAAAATATTATTAAGATATTTTTTTGCCCTTTTTTGGGCTCATGCCAAACAAGGCCAAAGTCTTTGATGAAGAAGCTTAAAGACATGAGCCTTGTTGCTCAACTCCAAGAAAAATCGAGACCGCTTTTAGGCCAAGATTGAGATTCCAAGATAACAAGAATGGATAGAGTTGAGGCTTATCATAACCTATATGGTATGATATGGGGATACATATGCACTATGTCACGATATAATGATACAAAAGAACTTTAAATATAAGATAAACAATGGTGTAATATATAAATAATCAAGTGATAAATAAGGTCAACTTGATCTACTTAAAAAATAATAGAACGTGATTCGATTCATCGCACCTTAGCTTGATGTAAATATTGTATTTTAGACATTACATACTTCAAGAAGAATCAACAGATGCATATGTTAGGTGCTGAGAGAGCTTAGCTTTTAGATGGCAGGTTCCCCTTTTGCATATAAAACCTTCATGTATTTAAAATTATTTTCATATACAAGTGGATTCTTGAGTATGATTTCTTTTTATTTCCATTCTTTTATTACATAGATACTAATTACTAAATCAAAAGACCTTTTTAGCTAGCCTCAAACTAAATCATAATGTCTTGGTGTGGTGGAATGCACACCTCCTCTATGGGAGCAAATAGAATTGCCTGGGAGGAATTCAAGAGATTACTTCTGAAAGAGCTCTATCCCATGGACTACAAGACTGTGCCAACCACAAGAACATACAATGTAGTTTAAACAAGAAAGAAACACTAAATAGTTTCTATCAAACACTCATTAGGTCTCATCTTCTAAGTCCAATCTAATACATTTAACCGCAAAAATAAGTCTCAATCCTTCTTCCAAACCTAAACACTTGAATGCACCAAAATATCAGTTTAAGATAAGCCAGCATCAAACATAGAAAAAAAAGTGCAATAATATGCAAAGAAAATTAAATGTGAATGAAGGTTTAGCATGTATACCAGGCCTGCCCTTTAAGTTGGAAGCCATCAGTCTTTGATCCCAGCTTCATGCAAGCCATCTCAATCACCCCTAAAAAGAAGGTAAATGAGGTCCTCTTGAAACCCTAACTCAAAGAAACACAACTGAATCACCACCAGATTATATCATGATCACCGACAGGACCTCACAAATAAGCTGAGAAATCACCCACAAATACCCAAAAAAACCACAAAAAGCTACACAAAACTTCAAGAACTAGAAGAAAAAAACAATCCCTAATCTTCTTAAATGAAAACCTAATCCCACTCAGAGGAACCAACCCAATATCCTGAATTCACCGAACGCCACCAAAAAGGAGGGGAGAAGATGGAGGAAGAAGGACGAGGGAGAAGAAGAAGAAGAAGAAGCAAAGATTAGACAACTTCTATTGGGTATTTTCCTTCGACCTTTGACCTTCAAAGCGTTGCCGGCGAGGCTGCTGTAGGGGGTCCACTGCAAGCAAAACCCATCTGGCAAACAGGGACAAGGAATGAGAACTCAATGGAGACGACCACAAGCAGCCATCTTTACTCTATTGCAGCAAGAAAGACAAGAAATTTATAGCAAAAAACCAAAGGAATCTCTCTCTCTCCCTCATTTTGACAGAGAATCAGAGACTTCCCTGGGGACTGGTGAGGAGAATGAGCGCAAACAAAACAACAGCAAGATTATTAGTATTAATAACTCTTTAATGCTATAACGTTTCCTTCTATATATGGAATTTAATCACCTATTCTTTATTTAGTTTATTGAGTTCTGTACTTCTAATTTGCATCACTTGCATAAAAATACATAACAAATTAGGAATTTACAAAAATAACCATTAATTATAAGATGAATATTTGCATCCTGATTTTGATAAATATTTATATGTATATTTACCTCTTTGGTTTTTTATTATTGAAGATTGAATGCCTAATAAAAATTACTTAATTTGACTCAATTGCATTCATGTTCTTTAAACTTTTTAAAAATTGAATCCATTAATGACTATTTCAAAATATTGAAGAAGTTTTCTTATTAAATCTCTTTAACATTTTTATTTTTAAAGAAATAATAGATCTTATCCTTAAGATTTTTTTTTCTCCCATCTCTATCTTGCGAACTTACTAATATTTAGAAAAAAAAAAGAATAGAACTACATCCCCAATAAGAATAAAAAATATTTATTGAAAATAATAAAAAAAAATTCTACGAGTTTGTGAAATAAGAAAAATATGAAAAAAAAAAATTTATGTGGATCAAAGACCATTGAAAAAATTAAAAATGCAGAGTTAACTCGTCTTCTAAATTGAAGTATATGACTACATTAAAAATAAATATGAGTGATATTTATTTATTTTTTTTAAATGTTTTATTAGGCAATTAGTAATATAAGCCCATAATTATTATGCCATATATTTAATACCCCATAAGAGACCTGTCGAACATAAAAATTATTAAATTTGAGCATCGTGTGGAGATTGAGTGCGTTATTGTTCCAATAAATTATCTCCACAAATATGATAAGTTGAATATCTTTAATTTTTTTCGTTATTATAATTATTTTAACCATTTGATTTTATTTTTATTTGCATCAAGATTAATCATAATTACTAGAGGAAATTAATTACCTCCCTTGCTAAGCCTATATTGCACTTCTAATATAAAGTCAGATATTTAATTTCAAGGAATGAGAGAAATATATTATTTCCATATTAATATTGGTTTAAATATTTATGTTCATATGATTTAAGTAAATTCAAAATTCATGATATCATGCACTTGAATGTGATATAAATCATATGTATACCAGCTTAAAAAAATCAAAAATAGAGATATAAAGAATTTGATATACACTTACAATGAAAATAATCCAAATTTCAAAATTATCAATATAAATATCTTAATTTTTAAAATAATCATTTTTAACTAAATATAATCATAGTGTTTCCAAGGCTCTGTCTAGTGCAAGGATTAAAATTAGAATCAAAATTATTTTAATTTTAAAAATAATAATAATAATAATAATAATAAATTTTTATTATTTTTACATAAATTTTAATATAAAAAAATATTATTTTATTTTATATACTTAACTTTTTTCAATAAAATTATCAATTTTATTTCATATTCTGGATCAAAATACTAAATTCGAATATTTTAATATAGAATATAAAATAATTGAGTATGTGAAATAAAATAATATTTTTTATAGTAAAATTTATATAAAATATAATAAAAATTTATTTATTATTATTATTATTTAAACTAGTAATATTTTGGTGTTAATTTTAATCCTCGTGCTAAAAATACCTAAAACAAAATTTTTGTTAGGTATCTCTATCTTGTAGTTAATATATAATTAATATTATATTATTAAGAATAATATGATTATAAGTTATGGTCCAATTTGATTGTCATGTTAATTTATTTTAGTAAATTACATTGACAACTCTATGTATAGGTAGCATTACAAGTAGGTCCTAAGTAAGTTAAAGGTATTCTTGCATTAAATTGAATTTTAAGATTTTAAATTCAAATTACAATTAGGACTTTTAAGAAAATTTTTTTGCTATTAAAAAAATAAAATCTAGGTTCTATGTGCATGTCAATTAGGTTAAATTAAAATAAAGGGAGACTTATGATTAAAGTTGAGACAAAAATAAAGTATAAGACCAGCAAAAGCTTGTAGCTTGTAAGGCTTTTTTTTTCTTTTACTTTTTTTCATGCTAAAGTATCTTCTTTTTCAAAGTTATAAATGTTGCCAAAAAAAAATATAATACAATTAAATTTAGATTATATGAAAAAATAAAATAAAAATTTTAGCTTTTATATAAATGTTGTGGAAAATAGAATGCAAGTAGATTTAGATTATAAGAAAAATAAAATCAAAATTTTAGCTTATACATATTTATGTAAATAAAATAAGAATAGAGAACACATTTTGGTCTCTTAAGTTGGTCCTTAATCTCATGCAAAATCATGAATGTGGAGATATATCTATTTGGTGACTCGAGTTTATTTAATTTTTTATTTTGATCTCTAAAGTCAAATTTAAGTATTTCATATTTTATGCGATTATTTAACTTAAAATATAAATTTTTTAATGTTTTCTTCACTAGTATAATTATTTAAATACCCCAAATATATTTTCTCTTAGATCTTTTCATTTCAAGAGTGTTAAGATTATTTCTCGTATCAAATCTAATTTTAGAAATTTGAATAAAAACTTACGAAAATTTTATGAAAAAAATAAAATTAATAATTTTATGATCAATATTTTTGCAATTGTATTTGAACTCAATGAGAGTTCAAAAATTATTGGAATTTTAATAAATTTCAGTTTGACTCCAAGATAATTTATTCCAAAAAATATCAGATAATTTGAAACGAATAAAATATATGTGAATATTTGCATAATAAATGTTTATGTTTTTTAATGCTGGTAATGGAGATTATTCGAATATTAATGCTATTAAATATTATAATTTTATTGTGAATGTTAGATATTTATAACATATGAACGTTGGCAAATTAATGATGCTATGTTTCTTTAAACGGATATATATATTTATATATATATATATATTAATTTTTTATGATTTCTCTCTTTTTTTTATAATCTATTTGTACATATTTTGGGCTAAAATTTAGAAAAAAAATTTCACTTACATCCCCTAAGTTTTTTTTTTTATTTACTTAGTCATGAATTTCATGTAATAAATATCAAATAAAAAATTGAAATGATAAGTTGAAAACAAATTTAGATAATTAGATTAATAAATTATTTAAATAACTTATAATTTTAAACTTTTGTTTATTTTTCATAAATTATTCAACATATAAATCAAATACATGGACTTCGTATTAGCGAGAACTCATTTAATTTAAAAAATTTATTTACGTATTTTATATTGAATCAAGAAATTATTATATAGCACTAATAAATAATCAATTAACTGATCATAATTTAGAGTTTAAATTCACTAAATATTGAAAAATCTAGTATATTAAAATTTTAATTTTTGTGTAGGTATTTTATTGGTTAGTTATTTGAGATATATAGCCGAACTCTTAAATTAAAATTTTTTATTTTAAATAAAATATAATTTAAATTCTAATCTTAATTTTAAAAAAATACTTTAAAAAATGAGATAAAAATATTGTGAAAATAATTATTAATAATAAAAAAAATGTATCAGTTAATTACCACAATTTATATATAATTAAAATTTATACAAAATCATTTATGTTAGTTTTATGGTAATAATTAAGAATTTTGAATTTTTTAATTATTTTTATAATTTAAAAATTTTATAATAATATTATAAATAGTTTATTTGATCTTTTGGTTTGAGGTCTTGGCTTCGCTACTGCTATATAGAGGACTACTGTTAATGACCTTCGCATTGAAAAATTATTTAAAAGGTGTGATAACAGTCTTAAGAATAATGCTAATATTGATAATAAATTTTATTTGTTATTAATTTATTTATTTAAGTATTATTTTATTATTTTTAGTAATTGGACATCTCATTTTTCAATGACTCAAAACTCATATTAAAAAAAAAATCAAACTCAAATAAATTAAAATTGCATAAATTCACTTAAAATAGAAGAATGGGTTATGATTAAAGTTGAGACAAACTAAAGTAGAGATCAATAAAAGCTTGTAGCTCTTAAAGGCTTTTTCTTCTCATTAAAAAAAAAAAAAAAGTTAAAGCATTTTTCCCCTCTAAGGCTGACAATATGATGAAACTCTCAAACTTGAAAAACTCCTCAATTTAATGTTTTTAATATGAGACTCGTGATTTTATATATAACTCATTCATATTTATAAATTATATAACACACATTATAAAGTTCATAAAAATTATATTTATACTATAATTATTGTGTGTCGAGTAATATTTTAAATCATTTACGATATGTACAACATTTGTAGAATAAGTGTTTCTTTAAACATTGAATATTTTATAAGAGAAGTATTGATTCAACTTAAATTAATTTTATATATGGGTAAGAATATTTTACATGTATTAAAACTTTAGAAATTAACATACAAATGCAAAACCTATAATTCACACAATATATATTTAAAAAGTGCATAAAATCAGAAGTTTTAATTCGAATAATGCTCGACTCACCCAAATTCTACTTGATGGCAGCTTACAACAACAATAATATATAGTAAAATTCTTTATCTCACTGAGTGTGTGATGTTTGCGGTCGAACAAGGTAATTGCCAGGTGATGTCTTAAGAGAGAGAAATCATTAAAAAAAAGTGCAGCTCTAGGTAGGCTTCAAGGTCGAGTAATGAGTGTTGAGAATGGTACAGGAATGAATCGTTTCACATTCAAAAGAGATGAGAGATCCTGAATAGTATAAGATATAACGTGATCCTAAATGATGGATGCGGCTTTTAGAAAAAATCGTAAAGCTGATGATAGAAAACTTCATAGTTAAGTATATTTGGTCGGAGTAATACTAAGATGGACAATCTTCTGAGAAATGCTCAACTCACGTAGTTCTTTAAAGTCAAAGTAGATAATACTTTTATATTTAAATCACGAGATATTATAAACTGTGATCGACTATATATATTTATTATTTTTATTATATTTTATTAAATAATAAAATATCATTAAAGTTCTATTATACAAAGCCATTTATTATAATTTTTTTATCATATTTTTTTAATGGACAAAATTTTATTGAGGAGATTCCAATCTATCAGACAAATAATTACTTTCAGCCTATCGGACTTGGATCCGCGCCTCGGGACCTACGGAGAGGTAACGGCGAAATCACGGCATCAAAGAAATGTGAAGCACCCCCAATGTAACCTCAGGGTGATATGCGGGTGAGATCGTGGGTGCGTCCTAAAGATTCCTTCCAACAATTTTGAGAATCACAGTCAACGAGACGTGGACGGCGAACTCCGTTAGCTTGCCGTTCGGACTACGTCTCCGAAACCCGATAGACCTCGAACTGCAGAATTTTAACATAATTTTATTTAAAGCTTTTCCCATTTTTTAAAGTAAAAATAAAAATTCATTTATATTTTATTTAATTTAAAATTAACTTAATTTTTAATTAAATTTCAAATTAAAGTAGAGAAAAATTCAATTTATAATTAACTCAATATATAAAAATATGTATATTTAAAATTTAAGTAAATTATTATTTTTAAGTTCCTAAAATCAAAAGAATTTTACAAATTAATCTAAATATTTTGAAAGTCTAAATTTTGATCTCTTTGATTAAAAATATACTGTCGTTTGATCTCAATGATTATATAATTATTAATTTATTATTATATTATAAATTATTCTTAATATCAATTTTTCAGTATTTTAAAATATTAGATAAATTGAATTTTAAATTTTATTAAATTTTTAAAAGTAATGATAGTATGATATAATAATATTTTAAAAAATATATAAATAATTTATATTATTAAAATAATTAAATTTTACATTTTATATTATAAAAGGCCAATTGAAAGGTAATTTTTTTAAAAACAAATTAAAACTACAGTACTTTTATAAATTTAGAGAATTAAATTTAATATTTTTTAAAAATTAAGATAAATTTATAATGCTCTCCTAAGGACGTAAATGTTATACAAATATATTATAATAATTTATATAAATGTGAAAAAATTAAATAAATATATAATTTAAAAGTAAAAATATAGTATTATAATTTAATATATCAAATATATGTAGTGTGTATTTTAAAAAAAAAACATTATAATTAAATCTCATTTAACTCAAAATTACATAATTTTAATAAGTTCAAATCAAATTTAATTAAAAATAAAATTTTTAATTTCAAGTTTCGACTTAAACAGCCCACATCTAAAGCCTATTTGGAATTACAAAATTATTTTATTAAAAAATAAAAAAATAATTTTATATTTTATCCTTAACATAATTTAACGTTAGAAAACTTTTTTTTTAATTTTACATAATTTTTAAAATAATAATTAATTTCTATCACACCATACTATTTTTAAAGATGATTAATTAATTATATTTAACATTACATACACATAAAAAAAAAAAAATATCTTTTAAAACATTTCAAGATTTTCTTCAAAACAACTCTTTATTAGATTTTTTGTTTGAATCAAACTCGAACCAGAGATGAGTCACAAATTTATTTTAAATAATATTTTTTAATATAAGAACTCGCTATTTTTTTTAATTACTTCGAATATAAGATATACACGGTATATACATGGAGGTAGAGTTTGATCAATTCTCGTATTTCTCAACTTTTTCGAAGATTAATTCAAACAAATTTGAATAAAACTCAAAGTTAGCTCAAAAAATTTTCAAGTTTAATCGACATTAACTTCGAAAGGATTTCAAAAATTCGAAGTAAAACTCAATTTTGCTCGAAGTTCCTTTGAAAGTCTTAAATGTTTTTTGAAAAATGGAGCTTTTTGAAAGTTAGGCAAAATACAAAAGAGATTATATACTACTCGAGATAAAAAATAAGTCAATAGACAAACACTGCGCCTCGTTTGGTTCGATTTTTTTTTTTTTAATAAAAAATATATTTTATTTTTTAAATTTAATAAAAAAATTATTTTAATATTAAAAAGTGTGTAAAATATGAAATATTTTTAATTTTAAATTTGTATTTGTATTGAATATAAAATAAAAAAAATTTTTTATAATTGAAATTTATATTAGATAAAAAAAAACTCTCGAACCAAACGAAGTCGTATAACTTGTAAAAAAAATGCATAAAAAAATAAATGAATATCTTTAATTGTATCTGATAGTGATAATGATGACGACGTGTATGTTGACCTATAGTAACGCTACTCACAAGTAAAAACGGTTATTCAAAGTTAACCATTATTTAGTTTATGCCTAAATTGAATGTGACTATTTTTTAAAAAAAATAAAATATCTTATATAATTTTTAATACATCAATCAATTTTATTTAATATTCTTGTAATTAATTAATTTTATTTTTCATCATATATATATATATCTTAAAAAAAATTATATTTTTTTAAAAATAATCATACCCAATTTGGGCATTTTTAATTTCAAAATATATAATTAGTAAGATATATATATATATATATAT
>JAEMOT010003954.1:33336-69781 GCA_019297695.1 Apostasia ramifera | reverse complement strand
ATATATATATATATATATATATAAACCCCAAATTTACATTTTTAATTTCACATGGGCAATGCTAATATGTAACAGTTTCTCAAATTTATTTTTTTTCATGTAATTGAACTAAAAAATGATATTAAAGGTAGCTTAATATAATATTATCTTGATATTTGTTGACGAAGAAGGACAACGTTCTAAGAATTAGCAGTACACAAAATTTTTGCTAGAATTGTAAGCGCGGGAAAACCAAGAACAACACTTAAGAGAGTACCAAATGTAAGGTGATTTAAGAATGAATTTTCCTACGTCCATCTGAAAGCCAAAAAAAAAACTTCTACTATAGCTCAAAAAGGGTTGATCGTGAGACCAATATAAGAGTAGACTCACGAAAGAAAATGAGTATAAATAACTTGATCACTTGATGATATGTCTCTCAATCTCTCTCTCTAAAGTAGCCTTGGTGGGATATTTATAAGCAAGTTGAGTCGGTAGCTTGCATGTTACTGATTAAAACAAACTATGACTGATGGTGTTCGGAAAATAATTGTTTGTATCAAGAAGATGATGCATAAATTCTTGATCAGTTGGGCCGTTTGGAACCAACTGACTGGCTAAACGTGATTGGAAACCTGCTATTCCCTGTGAGTTAGAGGAGATGGCAGGCCACAACTAGAATAATGTTCAGTATTCCTTTAACAGAATTCAGTTAGATAGCAGTGGTGTTGCAAAGGAGGCCAAACATTGTGGCCGATGTATCTTTGTTAAGTTATCATCGTGATCGATAGTTTAGATTCCTGAAAAAGCAAAAGGCAAGCGTCATTAAGTAAATATTGAACCAGATAGCTTTAAATATCAAACCCGATAATAGCAAATATCGTGAACGATACTAATCAAGGGAATTGAAAAGACTTTCGGATGCCACAAGTACGGTTAGAATGCAATGTTGAATTGAGATGTAAACAATATTATATCATATTATTTTAAAAAATAATTATTTAATTTAATTCAAGTCCTTGAAATCAAAGTCTAATTTTATTGAAATTCCTATTTTACCTTTGAATTGGTTTGTAATATCTTTGGCAAATCTCACCAGTAATAATATATAGTGCTAAATATTAGTCTAACAAAAGAAAACATATAAATAAAATAAACATTAAAATTAATAAATTTACGTGAAAGTTGAAGCAACATCAATTGAGGATAAATTCATAGAACGTTGTCAACCTAAATGGCTTGAACACATAAATCGTAAACACTTCAATAACGTAAGTTGAAAAGAGGGTCGAGATAAAAAAAATATGACAAGAAATGATATTGCACATTTAGAGTTATACGAAATTTACAAAATACTAAATAATATAACAACATATAAAGTTCTTACTTATACGAACAATATAAAATACATCAAAACATTTCAAAACACAAAAAAAAAAAATGAATCAACAATTCCAAAAATAGTAAATAAATAAGCATTCTCCTCCAATACCTAAAGATAGTTCACTCTCCTTGAGCTAAGTTTATCCATTTTGATCAGGCAGGAAGGCAGTAAATTGCTTTCTGGAGCCATGCATCATGAGAATGGAATGCATATATTGCAGACTGCCCTTCACTACCATCCAACTACAGAAGAACTAGCAAAGCTCTCTCTTATAATGCATGCATGCATTGTGTGCTGAAGACTAGAGATAGATTCAGTACTCAGCATCAGAAGTTTTAATAATGAATAGAGTTCACAAATTAATATAACAGCATACTGTGTCAAAGGAGCATCCATATAGAAGAAAAGTAGATGTTTCAGGTTGGTTAGATTTTTTTTTGATTCAGTAAAGAAATCATCTAATCCATTTAGGCTATGATCAGACGAGAATGATTCGATAAATATTGTAAACGCCTGAATCATTGAATCCATTTAGACTGCTAGAACAACACATCCCCTCTAAAGAGCAGAAGAAGCCATGCATATGACCACCTGTATTGGCTCAAAGGGAAAGCATGAAGTAGGAAGGTGTTCCAGCTCAACCTTTAAGTTAACAGTGGAATCACAAATAGACAAAAAAAACAATCTAAAACCCCTCATCACCATCAGAGCAAGACCCAACCATTATTCCCCAAGAAGGATAGGAGGGCATCACTTCCAATAAAATGACAGTCGAAGATAAGTCATGACATGATTCATGAACCAAGCTACGTATGAGACTTCAGTTAAATGATCTCGTAGGTTTACTGAGAGACTCCCTGATGTCCTAACAGTATTTCTAAAACTCCCATGTGACATTGTACTACGAAAGCCTTATTACAACTTGACCTGGGTGCAATCACCAAACTTTACTACAATCACTAGACGTACCTCCTGCATTAATTACTATCGAATATTCTATATTTGTATATAACTTGCTCCAGCTTTCTGAAGTATGTGCATATCTCATTTATTATTATCACCCCAGAAACCAATAGATAGGTAAAATGTCAACACAAAGAAGTTTTTTTAAATATCCAAAGAGTAGATTCAATCGTTCATAATCCTTAGACAAAAACTCCTATATATGCCAGAACTCTCCATTAACAAAAAGGAGAATTTTTCATCACATTTGGAGAGCTACGCATCTCTATCCAGGGGTACTTTCAGGCATAAGAAGACTCATGGGCTTTAATCAACACCACAAAATGGAAGCATTTAAATACAAAGTGGAAGAACATTAGCATTGCCTCTCCACCTTCAGGTCTTCTCTACCAAGCTAGAAGGAACTCCCCTTCATTAACATAAAATTTGCCATAATGCATACTTATATGATCATTCTTATGTACTCTTCTTCCTCCTTTCATACTTTGTAACAAGAAGCCAAAGAGGCTATTTCTCTGCAGAGCTTTCAAGTTACCTAAATCAGAAGCAAAGGGCATTTCCACCTAAAAAAGATTGTCCCTCTTCTTTTCTCTTTCCCTTACTTATTTTCTACTTTTAATCATTTATTTACTATGGCTAATACTTGATCTGAGCGCATTGTGCGTGGTGATATCTCTTGGGGGAGAACCGGTCCATCGGTCCGCATGTACAGAAGTAACAGATTTTGAGGTGAACATATAGCAAGTAAAGTCAACAATAAGATTTTCTATAAAGAGGAAACTTCATGATAAAATGCTCCAGAGCAGAAATAATGTCCACAACAGCTTAATCAGGCACAATTTGAGGGTTAGTCCAGACTTAATAGAAGTAACAAAAAGTTTAATTTCAATTATTGGTGTAAACATGTCAATTGATAAAGCTATTATAAAATAAAGACATTATATGGGCTTGTTTGTTGTAAGGTTTAATTTAACAAGGTTAAAATTAAACTTGAATAGAGATATTTTTTTATTAAAAGTTGTGAATGATGTGAAATAAAGTTAGATATTATGTTGGGATATATGAGGGATATGATATAAAGTTAGTTATTATGTTGGGTTATGTGAGGGACGTAATATAAGTTAGTTATTATTTAGTAATGTTTGTACAATGTAAAAAAAGTTAATTTTTAATATTAACTGGATATTCATAGAAATAATCCGAAAAACCAATTGAAATATGCAAGAACTTTTTTTATAGGAAGCATTTTTGCAAGACAGACTAAATATTAAATAAGTGCCTATAAGATATCACCATTAAAAACAAAAATTGGGACATCTCAAAACAAAAAAAGGTATATATAAAATAAAATTTAGAAAAGAAATTGTAACAGATCAAATCCAGGCTAGCATTTATAACAAAACGAATCAGCAAGGTGTGGCATAACAATGCATTGCCTCAAAATTTAACAGTTAAGAAGTTCAAATCAGAACCTCTTAGGGCCACAATTTTTGAACAAAATCACCCAGGGTTGATCAATCAGCCACAAAATTTTTAAACCTTCCTAATATTTCTTTCTTGAAGGAAACACACATCAATGGAAATCAATTGATCAGGCAAAATAATGCAACAATACCTATACAAAGACTAACAAAAGCTTTGAAAAAGTTTTACCTATTTTTTTTTCAACCAAAATGTAAGGTTTTGATAGCAGTGAGATGAACTCAGCCTAAATGATAAGAATTTAAGATTTCTCATAAAATATAACTAGATTCAGGCATCCTCAACCCATAATCAAAAGATGTTATTCTCAAATTTAAAGATTAAATTCAGCTCCAAAACTCGCAAAGGTTTAAATTGATCTCAATGCTAAGAATGAATTTAAATCCCTACTAATTCAACCCTCGTTGAAACAGACCGTAAGGCCTAACCTGCAACAATAAGTAATAAGATGAAGTTTTCATATTATACCCAAGCATACATTAGCATATCGGCTTATTAGCATATGATGTCCACAGGAAACAAAGTAACAGGAAGCTCATGGAAAAAAAGAGTAACCAGCGTCGCAAGACTGTTGAATTCTATCTCCGCCATTCTAACGAGAAGTAGGGCCATCAATAGACCATACATAAAATATCTAACGGCGCAATATCCATGTTAAGAATATAAGAAAAAAACAATCCTTAGCAAAATGGAAAAAAAAAAATTCCCAACACAATGAAGCGAAACATTTTCTCCGCACACGTCAACCCGGAAACAAGCAAACTCTTCATCATGTACGAAAACTAGAGAATTTGGCTCATCATAGATCTAAACTTTAGGTAGAAGTATAAAATAGAAAATTTGATGGAATTAGATAGATAAGTTGATCACCATTGTACATTTCAAAGAATGAATCACAAGACTGGGGCGACATTACCTTATCATCACGCTCTAACACTGCAGCAACTACGAAAAAAAAAAAAGAGATTAAAAGCAGATCAAACTCAAGAAAAGCCAATATTTGCAAAAAATTATTGCTCGAAAGATAATTTGGTATCCTTGGAACAAATTTGATACAACATCAGCATAAGGAAAAAAAAAAGCTGAAGGCTTGCAGGAGTTGTGGGGATCGCTAGGTCATGTACTCATGTTCCATGAGCGGCGGCGAAGCAGCATGGTAAGTTACAGGGCTAGGATTGCGAGGGTATTTAAAGAAAAAAATTAAACTTGTCATTTTTTAGTTTTTATAAGTTTAATTTATAAAATTATATATATATTTATAACTAGAAATTTATATTTTACTCATACTTATAATTATAAATTATATTTTTCATCAAATTAAAAAAAAATATAGCCATTCATTTTATTTAAAAAATATAATCATTTATTAATATAATTAAATATGATTTTTAATTATACATTAAAGTATATAATAATATAAATAAATTTTAAATTTAAATTAAATAAGAAAATTATCTTTCTAAAAATAATATATGTAATTTTTTAAAAATATTTCATTTTACATATTAAAATATATTATTTTTTATTATATAAAATTATTTACACATTTTCATTTGTCACTCTGAAGAACAACTTTTTACCAAATGAATTAAAAAATTAATTTTTAGTGTTCCCGGCTGTGGCCGGGCGGGATAACACTGCGAGCTCCACTGGTGAGTTTTCAATCACGCTGCCTCCTCTATTCCCTCCTCGTTGCTCTTGCTCTCTTCCTCTCGGTCTCGAGGAACCTGTTCCGTTCCCCGTCGGTCACCAGGTTTCACGATTCCAGCAGTCATGGAGGAGAGAATTCAGTAGGTTTACCTTCTAACATACATAGAACTCATTAGCATCGCAACCCATCTCCTAAAGCGTGTTCATTTCCAAGCTGAAGCGCAACCTATGAGTTGAGATGGTCGGGAATCAGTATCAGCAGATTCCACAAAATTAGGTAAGCGTGAATAAAATATCCTTTTTTCCGTAGTTTTATCAGTTTTCCTGTGATTTGGACTCGTAATTTCCTCTTGAGGGAGATTGATTTGTTTTATTTTTATCTTTCTTATGAAATTTAAAAGGTATTTTTCGTACTGTAAAACAGAACGGAAGCAAGAAAATGGCAGCTTTGTCAAATCTTTTGCTCTTTGGAGGTGGGTTTCCTTAGTTTTGTGTACTTGAAATAATATGGAGGTTGATAGGATAAGTTAATCTTTATATTTTTCTCATTGTTTTTGCATAGATGGAGCTAGGCTGAATCCGGTATCTGCTCGCGAAGATCTAAATAAGAAACCCTTGTCTCAAAAGTTTCAGGTGCTCTATTCATCCACTTATTTGATAGTGAAATATCCATTTGTTTGTTTTGGCAATCTATTCTATTGCTTTGATTTCACTGCATAAGTTTGTTTCAAATGGGGGGGTCCTTCTGATTACCGCTCTTAATACTTTGACAATCTTACCATATTGTTCATGTTGATTGTATTATTGTACTCAGTCAGGATTTCTAGGAGGATTTCAACCTACTAAGTTGCATGTTCTCATCAAGTGGAGGAAATGCTCCCAAATATATGCTGAAAGATTTCCTTCGGTTAAGTGTGTTAGGAAGGATGGGAAGTTCGATCCATCATCAATCGAACCACCTCCTTACTACATTTATATGGATTCAACTTCTGGTCAGCTTGAACCAGCATCAGGTGCTAGAGCGAGTATACCGGGAAAGGAATATTGGCCTGAGGGCACTTCTGACCGTGTTAGGGCTGCAAGGGCCCCTGAACCCGTCGGAAAATCACATACTAAGCCTTCTTATGGTAAAATCCCTGGAAGCAGGAGGAGGAAGTACAAGACCAAAGCTGCTTCTGCGGAGAATTCAGAAACTTCGAACCATCTGAATGGAAAGAATGATTTAAATGTCAAGAATGATGCAAGGAGCATTAATGATCCAGATAACAAGAGTGGTCTGCCTATAGTAGAAACTTCAGGACCAGATGTTTCCTTAGAAGAAGCTAAAGAGCCATCTAATGAATATGTTATTTATCAGACTGAAGAGGAGAAAGAGGATCTGAGTCCTTATGAGTTGGATAAGAAACTTGGGCGCCCTCATCCATTTGTTGATCCGTCTAAGGTTCGCCCAGTAGAAGAACCTAAGTCAAGTGATGATCTTTGGTGGAACTGGAGGAAGCCTGAAAAAGAGCAATGGTCTAGGTGGCAAAGGCGGCGTCCAGATGTTGATACGGTTAGTCTTATTGTATAACAAATATGCTGGATTAATTTTTCAGAACATGGGCAGGCTTTTGAGGCCTCCTGATCTAGTCTGTGTTTCTTTGCAGGTTTTTGCTAAGGCTATGGCAGAAACTGGTCAAATTAAGCTACATGGAGAGCATCCAACTTTAACGGAAACTGCTCTTGCAAGGGCAAGAAAACATATATTTAAAGAGGAAAGGTAAAGGAATAGTGTTACATGGTCTGTATAATAACAATTCTCAAGAAATTTCTGGATACAGACCTACTGTCAAAATCATTCATATTATATTTCTGTGAGAGATTTTGGTGTCCTGTTTATTTAGAGCAGTGAAAGTAAGGTGCTTATATATCACTTTTTATGATTGAATTCAAACCATAGGATTTGTTAAAATTTTGACACTGGTTTTCTTAATGACAACGCCTTATGACAGGTCCGGGGCTCGTTATGATAGCATAATATGCTGAAAATGCATTTTCTACGTTGATGACTATGCTACTATCATAATTGACATGCGGCATATCAAGTTCTAAGTCTTTTTTGCATGGACAATTTCATCCACATGTTTGTTTTAAATATGAAATTCATCAATTTTTTCATTCATGTTTCTTGAATTTTTTTGTTTTGGAAAGATGAAGGCTTCGTTTGGCAACCATTTTGAAGTAACGTAAACTCAAGTTTAAGCTGCTTGAACTCTAAAATCATTCAAACAATTTTTAGGTTTCAAGCAACTTGAATTTTTCAAGCTACTTAAGGCCCTATTTGACGCAAGGACAAAAATCGGGACCAAACCAGAATAGTACTAGTTTAAAAAATAATAATAATAAAAAATAAATTTTTAATCATTTTACACGAGTTCTAATATAAAAAATATTATTTTATTTCACATACTCAATAATTTTTAATAAAAATACCAACTTTTTTCACATTCTAGAGCAAAATACTCAAAATTATTATTATTTTTTTAAATTAGTACTATTTTGGTTTTGATTTTAGTCCTCGCACTAAACAGGGCCTAAAGTCTCTTTAAGCCAAAATGCAGGCCATTGAAAAGATAGCTTGAATTTTAAGCTTCTTCAAAATTTCAAGCAGCTTGAAATTTTAAGTATAGAAATTTTAAGCAGCTTATACTTAAAATTTTAAGCTATTACCAAATAGAGCCGAAGTTTGATTTTTACTAGTCAATTTGCTTTGGATTTAGTTTCTCCATGAATATTCTTTCCTTCTCAATGGATTTTGCCAGATACTATGTATGTTATTGCATTATTTTGATCTAGATAACTCAAGCATATATCATTTTTTATGAAGATTGGTTGGAAAGAAGTTTTTATTCATTTGGTGAAATCAGGCTACAAGCTGAACAGCAAAGATTGGAGGAAATAGGGCCAATAGCATATTATTCCGAATGGGTTAAAGCATGGACCAAAAACACTTCACGAGAGGCTGTGCAGAAGCACTATGAAAAAACTGGAGAGGATGAGAATACTCAGCTTATTACAATGTTCCAGCATCAAACTGCCGAGGAATATCGAATAATGATGGGAACTGATGTTCGTATTCGACGGGATCCTTTAGCAATGCGGATGAGGGAAGAGCTAATTAAAGAGAGTAAGGCACTATAGTTGAAGCCCAAGTCTAAAGTTTTATTACCTCATGTGGTTGGCTAATGCTAGCTAGTTAAATTATTAATGTGTGATGATGTTAGAGTTAGCATTTAGCTACTATAATGAGAATATTACTAATGGTTGGTGAACAGAAATTTAATGAAACTGTGCAGTTACTAATCATCATGTTATTCGTACTTGTAGTTACCCGAGGTGCAATTCTAAAAGCAGAATACAATTGAACCTTGGTTTTAGGCATTATCAGCTTTCTGCAAACTATAGCTCCTTGAAAAAAATGCTATGGGAGAAAAAGGAAAAGAAAGATTAGTGATGGGGTGATATCAGCAAATTTCATTGTTCACACCTGTATTAGTTTTCAGCAGTCAACTCATTTTTCATTTTACCTTCATATGTGATTGGGAATTGGATCGAGCATCTTTCGGTTTGTGTTCTGGCCAAAGGTTCTTTATCCAGCTCAGATTTAAGGTTTTTTTTTTCTTTTGATGAGGGGGATCTGGTAGTCAATCAAATCTTTGCTAGGACTGCACTAAAATTTAAAAGTTAGTCTTTCTTATTTATTTATTGTAAGCAATATAACCTGTGAGTACAAAACAAGTTTATGGGGGATCTTGAGAGTTGCTCCTATTTACAAGGAGAGCGTCTTTATGGGGCATTCCAAGGTTCACCTGAACTTATTGGAACTAAGGTGGTTGGAATAGGCTGAGGAGTTGATAATTCCTAGTGAGTTGTAGAAGTGCTAGAGTGAAGAAGTGCCAACAAATGCTTCAAATTACATGTCTTCTCTTGGGATTCACAAGGAGATCTCTGACATTAATATCATGATGTTGGTCTGGCTGAGATCACATTTCATCCTCATTGCTAGTTGTTCCTCTATTCTGCTGATGTCATTGTATCCATACTTAACATGTTTAGGATGTTGATTGACTTAGTTTCATCTTTTGATCAATAATATTCTTTTCAAGTGCCTAGTAGGACGAACACAAGCTTGTTCAGTTGATTTAATACTACCTTGCTAGTAATGATTGTATTATCTTTAGGTTGGTTCCATGGTGGTGCTAGAACTTTGTACCTTTACATTGTGTGCTTATAATTTTTAGATACCTCATCTTGATCTATTCCTCCTTTCATTTTGTTGCCTCAAAATTGGGAAGGACTTAGAGCTCTCCCATTTGTTTCAGTAGCTCAAGCCTTTGTGCTTTCTGTGTTCTCTCCAAGATGTTGATGCCACTTAGTATCTATTCTTTCATTATTAATGAACATAGTATCAACAAGTCTCATAGTAAGTGCTATTGAGAGTCTTAGAGAAATAATTTGAACTGTTTAAATTTAAGTTATTAAAGACATATGTTGGGAGTTGTAACTTGTTTTTGAATACAATGAGGCTTGATTAAAGATTTTTCTATTACAGTTAGATTACACCAATGCTCAGCTTTAAATATGTAAAGAGGAGGTTAAGGTAAAACTCGAGTTATGAGAGAATGCCTTAAAGTCTAAAGATTTTTGTCTCAGTAGATCAAATATTTTATATGTGAAGTATAACTTTAGTTAAGATAAAAGCACTTGTATTAAGAAGGTGACAATTGATGATTAAGTTAGCAGGAAAAGTGAACAGTTTAAATACCTTGAGTCAATCATATAAAATGATAGTGATATAGATGCCGCTATTAGCAGAATCCAAGTGTGATGAACTAAGTAGGGTAATATATCTAGTGTATTGTGTAATAGAAAAATTTTACTTAGATTTAATGGTAAATTTTATAAGGCAATAGTAAGACCTACGATATTATATAGTGCTGAGTGTTGGCCTGTAAAGTAGAAATATATAAATAAATAAGTATTGTAGAAATGAGGATGTTAAATTAGATAAGTGATTATACACGAAAAAATAAAATAAGAAATGAGTTTTTAATTAGTATCCTTAATTGAGGATAAGCTCAAATAGAGTCAGCTTAGAGTTTTTGCACATATAAATTGTAAGCTGATAGACGCTTTAATAAAGAAAGTTGGGTCACTGGATCTTGACTTTGTAAAAATGGAAGGGAAAGACCAAAAAAGACATGGAATAAAGGATTCATATATAGCTTTTATTTGACATAGTATAATAGAAATAAAAGATTCATATAGTTAACCCCATCTACTGGGATAAAAGCTTGGTTGTTGTTGTTATACATTGCTAGAATTATATTTGGTTAAGATGGTGGCAAAGCTTTGAGGTCAATGTGTTTAGTGTAGACTTGCAAAACTTTAGGCCAATGTAAACAATTACTTAATTGGATCGTGAATAATGATGATTTTTGGGTAAAATTGAAATATGATGGAAACATGTAAATAATTTGTCATTGAAAGTAATGTGAAACCTATTGTTAAATTCAGCTGGAGAAGGGAATAGTAAATTTTTCTGATGTCTCTCCAGTATATATTTGGATTATATTACCCAATGCAGTAGTAATCTCATTCTACTATTGTAGTTGTGGTATTTGAAGCTTTAGGAAGAATGGTTTTGCCCCTTTTCTCCTTCTTTATTCTTCACAATAAAACCTACCATCAGAGCAGTTCTAAACCATTGCATACACAAGTTACTTTTCTCTTATGTGCTTTTCTCTTTTCTTTTAAGGATTCAGTGATATGAATTTTCTTTGAACCCCATTTGCGTGGGGCTCGAACACACCCTCAATCCATCCTAACTACGCCTAACTAATTTTTCATATTTATTTCACTTTTTTTATAAATTTTAATATTAAAAATCAACTTTATTTCACATTCTACATATTGAATTAATGCATAAATTAGTCAATAAGGAAACCTCAACATTCGGGCAGCCCACCTGGTGTTGTGGTTCATAGAGGTAATAGTACGTACCCAACTTCAAATTTCAATATTAAAATTCAACTTTATCGAACATTTTACATATATTTCAATAAATAATTAACTTTATTTTATATTTAACATAAGTCTTAATATTAAAGTAATATTATTTTACATCATAGCATTAAAATAGTTTTATCTCTCTTTGTCTCCCAAAACAACTAAAACATCCCAAAAACATGTTTATACCCAGCAGCCCCTAAGATACAACTTTTATTTCCGTATTGATTGTGCATAAACTCATGTAATTGTACTCTGCTTTTCCCTGTTGCTATTTTCTCTATTATCTTGTACTTATAAATATATTTAGAATAATGTGCTTGTTCTTAACATATTTCAGTTTGGGGCGGTGATCCAGTTTATCCAACCATCAATTATGTTCAGGATCCAGATGAGGTGATTGATTACAGAGGCCCAAATTTTCATGAGCCTACCCCGAACATGCTAGCTTATCTTATGGATGTAGGTATCTACCTTTTTTTATTTAAACAATAATAAATAACTGGCATCAAAGAAGCTAGTTCCATTAATTTATGTGACAGCATACTGGTCCTTTGATTGTATGCAATGATGGCTGAGCTGAATAGTCTATTTTAAGCCTAAGCTTTAACTTATTTTCTTATCAGAGCCTTAAAAGCTTGCCCTAATTTGTTTTTGTAGGATTATTATACTGAGCATGTGGTTTCCATATAGATGTAACTTTATTGATGTATGCCCAAAAAACAAAAATTATTGATGCTGATACTTGAACTCTCTGGTGTAAAAGTGTCTATTCAATAAAATTTTAAAAAAAAGGTTGAAAGAGTAACTGATTTTGGAGTATTTACTTTAACAAGTTTTCTACTAAGCAGGATCTGGGATGCCAATTTTATTCACATCTTTATCTTAAATTGCTTGATAACAACAACAACAACAACCAAGCCTTAATCCCACTATGTGGTGTCGGTTATATGAATCCTTTGTTTTCATTGCACTCTATTAGTTACCAAATTCTTATCTAAGTTTAAGTAACTAAAATCATTCTTTATAGTTTCTTGTCATGTCTTTTTTGGTCTCCCTCTTCCTCTTTGTATATGAGCAAAATCCAATAACTCAATTTTTCTAATTGAAACTTCAATCGGCCTACGATTTAGGTGTTCAAATCATCTAAGCCGACTTTCTCTAAGTTTATCCTCAATTGGTGTAACACCAACTTTCTTTCGGATATACTTATTTCTCATTCTATCCTTTCGTGTATATCTACACATCTACCTTAGCATTCTCATTTCTGCAACATTTATTTTATTTGTATGTTTCCTCTTTGCAGGCCAGCATTCAGCACCATATATCATCGCTGGTCTTATTACAGTTTTATAAAATTTACCTTTGATTCTGGATGAGATTTTTCTATCGCACAACACACCAGAAGCATTTCTCCATTTTACCCATCCTGCTTGAATCCTGCTAATAAAGTCATTATCTATTTCACCATCATTTTGTATGATTAATCCAAGGTATCTAAAGCGCTCACTCTTTTTGACAATTTGATCATCAATTGTCACATCTCAAATATAAGTATTTCTTTCTTGACTAAATGTGCATTTCATATATTCAATTTTTGATCTACTAAGATGAAAACCTTTAGATTCTAGAGCATTCCTCCAAAGCTCTAGTTTCTCTTTAGCTTTCTTTTTAGTTTTCTCAACAAAAACAATATCATCTGCGAAGAGCATACACCAAGGCACTTCATCTTGGATATGTCCGGTCATGACTTCCATAATCAAAGCAAAAAGATACGGACTTAAAGCCGAGCCTTGGTGTAATCCAACTGTAATAGGAAAATTCTTAGTCAAACCTTCTTGTGTCCGAACACAGGTAACAGCTTCTTCATACATGTCTTTAATAACTTGAATATAAGTAGTGCAAATCCCTTTCTTTTCTAAAACTCTCCAAAGTACTTCTCTTGAGGCTTTATCATAAGTTTTTTCCAAATCAATAAAAACCAAATGGAGGTTTTCCTTTCTCTCCTTAAACTTCTTCATTAAACTTCTAAATAAATGAATGACTTCTATAGTAGATCTACCTGATATAAAATCAAACTGATTCTCTAATACCCTAGTGTTATGGCGTAACCTTTGTTCGATCACCCTCTCCCAAAGTTTTAAAATATGACTCATTAATTGCTTGATAATCAGTTAAAATTCAGCCAACATGAAATCAACTTGTTTTTCTAATAAGTCAAAGTTAACTAGCACGAAATGGGATCACTTCATCATGAAATCGACTTGATATATGTTTTTGCATGGTAAACCTTAAAGGACTATACTCTTTCAGGTATACACACACATACAAATTTTAATGTTCAAATACCAATATTTATTTGTGTACATAAGATGAAGAATGAATGTTTAGTTCAAGTGTTATGTCCGGGATCTTAGCTACAATCAACTCACAGTCAACTAAAAATGAAATATAATTAAAATTGATTTGGAATAGGAAACAATGATTTTGGGTTGAGACTGATGCTAGCTCTAAGAAATTCAATCTTTAAGTAGTCCTTGTAGTCTTCAATGACTTCTGTATATTTCAAAATCACTTTTTCTTCTCTTTATTACAGCAAGGAAAAATTATATCAAGAGAAGAGCTTCAAGAACTTTTATCTAAAGAAAAGAAGCAAGAACTTGAGGTAACTAAATTTTCCGTTTTGGAAGCCAAGCTTGCTATGTGCTTTGTTGCTTAGGGCAAATCTTAGAAATGTTTGCCTAAATGTGTTTTCTTCATGTGATGGTACAATATCAGGTCACTGATTTGGATGAAGCTATGGCAAGTGCAGTTGACATTGGAGAGAATAATGTGAGGAAACTCGTAACCAAATTCTTTGATATTTTCCTTGTGCTGCTTTGTTTTATTCTTTTTACGATCATCTACTTAGTAGATCGACTCACAAGTCAGGGGACCAACCGCAATAGAGCCTTTGTGTTCTTCTGTCAAATTTTGTGAAGTCAGCATTTATTTGTCATATTCCTTGGAATAGGATGAAGAAGAAAGTGATGAAAATGGAGATGAAGTTGAGAATGAAGCTGTTGAGGAAGAAGAAGAGAAGATTACCCGAAATTGGAGTGTTTATAAAACTACTCCTCAGCCTCCCAAATCAAAGGTGCTAATAAAAGTTACTCAAATGTTCATAACACATCATTTGCATTGTTCTTTAGCTTTTTGAGAAAATTTAGCCAGTATAATTTCATGTTTCTTAATTGTTTGTTTTATTCATAAAGTTGATGATTACTCATGGTTATTTGAAAATTTAACCACGTTTACTTTTGATAGACTTATCTTCTAGAAAGCTCTCAACTTTGAATATCTTATCTTGTTGGACAATTGGCAAATTTAAGAAGTTTTTTCAGTGGCTATTGTGTTATTGTATGTTCATTTATTGTAAGCTTAACATTTAACATATTTTCTCCATGTTTATCAGGAAAATCCCAAGAAGAAAGGCCCAATGGCACTGCAAGAGGCTATTGAGGATTCGGAAAACTTGACTGATTTCATCATGGACTTTGATGAGGATGAGTAGACGGATTTCGATCTTACTGTTGAGGCTGTTTGGGTTTTTATCTTGGTAAGCTTGCCCTTTATCCTTATAGAGGACAAATAACCTCTTTAAACTGTCTTTTTATTTGTTTCTGCATATGTTTATACTGATGAACGGATGGAGGGATTGTACCACTGTGCCACATGTTTTTTTGATACAGGCTATATGGGGCCTATTAGTTTGTGGAATATACATTGTATTACTTAAGGCTCATAATTGGACCCTTGTATTATTCATAAAGCTCTGTTCCCTCTGAAACCTTCTTAGTTTTCATAATATCCAACTCATAGGGGGAGGTTGTCAATTCAAGATTGCATAACATGCCTTGCTTAATGTTGATAAGGTTGGTTATATTTCAAACTAATGTACAGTTCAGTTGTAAAGATAAACCTCTTCTCCTGGCTTTGACTAATATTACTCTCCATCATCTAATGAATCTTTTCAGTATTGTATTGTTTGTAATGACTATTGCGATATATTTGGTATTTTTTAACTTTGTAGCAAGAGTTATGTTTTATGTATATTTATTGGTATACTAATTACCACGCACCTTCCAAAACAGAAATATTACTTTATACGACTTTGTGTTACTCTATTTTTTCTACCGCTCTAAAGATTCTGTACCTATTGAAGAAATATGCAAGTGTTTTAGTATGCACATGCCTATTTATGTCTTTCTTTCTAAAAGTTTGGAGTAAAGGAATGGCACTTGTGGATCTAGATGACATGATTTTATAGTTCATACCAAGCACAAAAGTCTAATCAAACCTGTGGACATAAGCGAAATTTGTTTAGGAAACCAATATATATATATATATATATATATATTTTGCATCAAAGTCAGAGCGTGCATATGCAAAATTCATATTTATAGGATAAATGAGTAAAAGGGCACATATGTAATTATCACAAAAATTAACCAGAAAGTCCTTAAAATTCAGTGACCTTTATATTGAGCCTGCGCAGCCATACCGAGTGCAGAATCATATAAAACGCGTCGAACCTCTCCTGCGGGTGGTTCAGCACAAAGTGGCGGCGTACCGCCCTCACTCCGGCCCTCAGCCGCCGGACTTCCTCCTCTGGAGGAAACCAATATATTCAGCTTTTATTTGTAATTGAAAGGAGGGGTGCAAACCAATAGATTCGTTAGTTGTGCCACTACTTTTAATGGGCCTTTTATCATGGGAAAGGGCATATTTGTTCACTTACCTGGACGATCTTGTCTGTGCTATTTCTATATATACATATGTATTGATGTGTGTATACATGTATTCATGTATATTCATATTACATATATACACATTTATGCATTAGTATATTTGCATATGTATTAACATATATGTATGCATTTATGTATATACTAATATGTATATAGATAGGTATTTATGCATTTGCATAGATATTTATGTGTATGTATCTCTATACATATGTGTGTATTTTTATGTATTTATGTATATATGCATATGTAGTTACATTAATATTAGTATGAATGCAGCATTCGATCCACCCAACAAAAGAACTTCCTCCGTGTTTTGCCCTTCAGATGATTTCATTTCCAGTTCTGATAGCTCCCTACCCTTTTTATTCATGCTACATGTTTACTGGTTCATTGGATGCTAATCTCAAAGGCTCAGATTCCTCTATGTCAAAACTCTTTTTTGTTTGTGAAATGCACTGTATATTTTGATATTCCCTTGCTGTATGAGTGGAACACTAGTCTTTTCAGCTTTAAGACTAACTTGATCAGTCTTAACTTTTGCATCGAAAATATTTTTAGTTTAGAATTGGTGAATTAAAACTTTAAGCTACTGGATAATTCAGTGTATTAAAACCTTAAAAGCCAATTATTGGAACTGCATTGTAGGTCTCTTTTAATTATTGTCATTTTCAGTATCTTTTGACACATAAGGCTAACTAATAAAAGCAGGTGTTGTCACTAAAACCAGCAGGAAGATCCCACTATATGTCCCATTCACATGACATCCATTCAACCATCCTAAGCATGGCCTACAACCACTCAAAAATCTTCTTCTTGGTGCCTTAAAACAATAGAAAAATTCTTGAATTTTCTCGAACTTTTTGTGTGTCTTACATGATATGGAACGAATACAACTAGACTTAGTGAACTCACCAGTAACATTTCAACATGCTTCAAATAAACACGAAAAACTATATAAACTCCCCTTCATTCTTTCTCCACGACTTGTAATCATTCAATTCAATAGGAAATTCCTTTGTCAGCGCTTACACATGAATTCATATTTCATGCATAAATGTAAAGTTTTTCGCCTAGCAACCCATTTGTACGTAATTGATCTTTTGACATTATTTCTAATGTATTTTTCTTTGATTAGAACAACTTCACTTTGATGCTATCATATCTTTCAGCAATGAGGCACGCATTCTCCACCACAACCGTTTACATTTTATTATCATTCTCCTATCATTTATACTTTTTTTTATTGTTAATCTCATTATACATATAATACCTTGTTATCAGTGATCTAAGCTGTTGTATGTTATCAAATAGGTGGCAATTTCTTAATAACTACATTTCCATCAAGGGCAGCCTCATAAGGTATTCTATCTTAAGCTCTTTCCCAACTCATCTTGCAATCTAATAACTCAATATCACTTAGATTCTCTTTTGTTGGACATTCTGCAATAGACATTATGGTTTTCATTTGGAATCATTAACTAAGATATACATGCATTGTCATTGAAATGAGTGACTTCCATTCACTAGCTCTTCTGCATAAGCAGAAACTACAGATTCATTGTTTGATTCTTCAAAGTAATTCTTCTTCATTAACACTAATTCTCACCACTACTACATTGTTTTTGCACTACATGTTTATCTTAGCACCAACCACCGAATTTAATGCTAATTGTTCATCATTATTTCTTGACATTTTTACAGCAACACAATTATCTCCTTATTCTTTATTTTTGATCAATATCTATTATAACATGAGGATTAATGACTTGTTTTTGGTTTTATGGCTGCATCAGCATTGAAAACTTAGAAGTCGCCTTATAATTCGATCTCATATTTACCCATGATGACATATTCATCAAATAGACACATTAGGTCTCTAAAATGGGGACTAAACTACGTCATCTCTTACGCTTAACATCGACATATTTCATCGAGTGAATCTTCTCATCGAGAGACTTTGCTGTTATATCAACATCATCTTCAGAATCAACAGTAGCATATCTGTCATTCTGTTGCAATTGTACGTCGAAGTATTCTAAAGAATGAAGATGGGATTAAGAGTAGAAAGTGTGTTAATCTATCACTTTTGCATCTTCAATTTTCCTTCATTTGAAAACTGATGTTGACTTGATCCAATATTAAATTATCTTGCAACGAAGACTAACTTGACTCGTTCTAAAATCTAAACCATATCGAGTCGAGTTGAGTCCATTCCAACTCTAGTCTAAGTATTTAACTCAAGTTTGCCCAAAAGTTGGGTCGAACACAATTGCTTATATGATCTTTTTGCTATGAATGAGAATCTTTTACTTAGATCTTAGACTTATGAAACAGTACACATTGTTATCACTAAAATATGAAAAATAGTCTAACAAATCATAGAGATTCTTTTGCACAAATTAATTGATTTGAAAATCACGAAAAAAACAATTTCAAAAGGTGGGAGAGGAATTGTTTCAAATTTGAGTTCGGGTCGATTCGTCGGATTTGTTTTGCCATCCTATTGACTTATTTATTGATCACCTAACTCCCCTTAGACTTCTCTTTAAATTTGAAAAATCTTTTATAAGCCTCCTATTAATTTATTTACTTTAATTGCCAATTAAGTTTGTTAATATGGATCGAAGATCGAAAATCGATCGAAAATTGAATCGATTTTAGATCGAATCGAAATCTAGTCGATTTAAATTAGCCGACTAACGAGCCAAAAGATCGGCTCGGTAATAATTTTGAGCCGGGTAGGCTCAGCTCGATCCAGCTCAAATTAAAATATATTTTATATTATAATATATGTATATAATATATATATATTATAAACTGAGCCGATCTCGAGCTGGATTGAGTTGAGCTTACCCGGCTCGAGATCGGCTAAAAAAAAATTGAGATTTGATTCAACTTCGAGCCGGCTCGAAGTTGAACTCAATCGAGCTCGAGTCGATTTATAGTTGATCGAAATGTGATCAATTTAATTTCGAGCCGGTATTGGCTCGGCTCGAAATCAGATCGGTAACAGCCCTATTGCCAATAGTCAGGGTATTTAAAATATTTCACGTGAAAATTATGTATATAATATTATATTTAATAAATACTTTAAATTTTTATTTAAATTTTTAAAATAAAATTTTAAATAGCCTCATTTATAAATTACATTTTACATATATTAGTCACTTTTCATAAATATATTTATTTGAAATAAAATATTTTATTTATATAATATAATTAATTTCTAATAAAAAATATCTTAACTCTATAGATAAGATTTGGCCTTTCACTGGATTTTGAATCATTGTCAATTCAAATTAGTGGTTATAATTTTTTTATCATTTTTTTATTTAAATTAATGGTTATAATTTTTGGTTATTGTTAAAATAAGGTCCTGTTTGACCAAGGATTAAAATTAAGATTAAAATAGTACTAATTTGAATAATAATAATAATAATAATAAATAAAAAAATAAATTATTTAAATTATTTTACATAAATTTTAATATAAAAAAAATATTATTTTATTTTATATATTTAATAATTTTTAATAAAAATATTAATTTTATTTCATATTTTAGATTAAAATATTCGATTCAAATATTTTGGATTAGGATGTGAAATAAAGTTAATATTTTTATTAAAATTGTTGAGTATATTAAGTAAAATAATATTTTTTTATATTAGAATTTATGTAGAATGATTAAAAAATTTTATTTATTATTATTATTCTTATTATTTAAATTAATACTATTTTAGTTTTGATTTTGCTCCTTGCGTCAAACAGGGCCTAAGTGTCAAATTTGAGTTGCAATTATAATTGAAGCAAATAAATATGTAAAATATAATTTATAATAAAAAAATATTATAAATTTATAATTTTTAGAAATTTGACAATGAACTTGTAATTCTCTGATATTTTAATTAGATGACAAACAAAAAAAACTATAAAACAAGTTAAAAAAATCAAAAATTTTCCTGCCAATTATTGAATATTTATTCCTAAAAATTAATTTTTATTGAATAAATTATTTTGAGTAGTGCCTTTTTGATTGATCGCTTCAAGTGAAACGAAGTCGATTTAATAAAATTAATTAGTCAAACGATTTTAATTCATCTCATAAATCTGAATTTGTTATAGAAGCGTGAAACGGTTTCAAAGTCAAGAAGTTGAAACTACCGAAAATGTGGTTTCAGACTCGCGATCGCTTGTTCTTTTTTCTCAGATTTTTAAAAAAATATATAGATAAATTTGGTATTTCTCTCGAGATTAAAATTAAGGGATAATTAAATATAATAAATTTAAAATTTAAAAAATAATAACAAATCATCTTTTGATTCATAACTATATTTTTTAAATATTTAAATTTTAATATATATTCTCGTGAGAATTTTAAATTAATAAATATTCAAGTAAATTATGAAATTTTGAATAAATATTTTTTATTTACTTTTATTATAAATTTTATGTATTTTTATTATTTTTGAGATTTTATTGTGAGATGAAGTGATTTTTAAATGAATATTCATTCAAATAAAAATAAATTAAAGTAGATTCAAAACTAGTTTCAAGCTATTTTTTATCCAAACAGAATTTAAGTTTGAAACTGCTTCATTTATCTGAAATTGCTTCAAACTTTGAATTCAATTTTATTTATTTTGAACCTGAATTAGGGCCGACAATTTTATTCGAAAATTGAAAATTGCTCGAAACTCACTCGATAAAAAACTCATCTCGAAATTGATTCGAGTTATTTCGAGTCGAGTTTCGAGCTATTCAGTGTACTCGAAATTATTTTGAGTCGATTTCGAGTTTGGCTTGACTAGCTCGAAAAAAATCGAGCTGAGTCGAAATAAAATTATTTATTAAATATTTTTATTATATTATGAAAAAGTTACACATTGAAAATTGAAAATGGAAATATTTTTTTTGAGTTAAAGTGTAGTCATTTTAAATGTGTTTTTTTTGTTATGTAATTAAAATTTCATCCAAAAACTGAAATCGATTCGAAATTGACTCGAACTTGAGTTAAATCGAGTCGAGCTGACGCAACTCGAAATGATTTGAGTTCGAGTCAATTTCGAGTCTCGTTGAAATCGAATTTTTCGAGTTTGAGTATACTGAAACTCGCTCGAACTCGACTCGATGCCACCCTTAATCTGAATCTACTGTCAAACAGGTCTTAAGATTTATAAGTTGATTCAAATTATTTTTAAAATTTTAAAATATTTTATATAGATCTTTGAGGTTATTCATAAATTTTAAAATTTTTTACATAATTTTTTGAGATTAATAGAACACTTGGTTCCTCAAATTTTTTAAATTTGTTAAATTTTTTCTCCATCCATTAGGAGAGAGAGGTGAGACACATTTGAAAATAAGTTTATAATCTGAAATATTTTATCAACGTCAGGGACCCAAATGTAATTTACTCCTTTCTCCGTCCCCATTTCCCTCCGCTTTCACTACCCACTATCCTGTCTCGCTAGGGCCATGGAGTCCAATGGAGAGAGTTCGTAAACGGAAGAAGAAGAAGAAGAAGAAGGTGGGTGAAGAAAAAAAATCGTAATTTTCTTTATTCCGGTAAACCGATCTTCGATCTAAATCTGTCCGTTATTCGAAATTGTAATAAATTCGTTCGATCGAAAACGACTCTTTGATTCAGTCCGCGGATGCTTCCGTTTCTTCTCTTCTCAGGATTTGGCTTCCTCCCGAAGACTTATTCCTTCTAATGCTCATTTCTCTCCGCCCTCTTTTACATGACTCTTTCAGGGTTCTTGTTCATTGCCCCATAGATCCACGCATCCGTGGGAGATCCCCTTGATCTCTCTAGGGTTTGCTTCTTCTTCTCTTTTCTTTGATTTCTAAGGTTTGTTCGAGGTGGGCAAGCCCTCCATTATATGGGATTCCGGCTTCTTGGGTTCGATCGACGACCATGAAGAGGTCGAAGAGCGTGGAAGTCCTCGTTGGGAGGAGATGGAGGCTCTCTCATATCCTCTTCGTGGTTGCTGCGGTCTATCTTCTCATCATCGCCGTCAAGTTCCGGAACATCCTGGAGATCATCGGTCTGATGAGCGGTGACCGGAGTTTCGCCGGTCTCGACCACCCCGCTGCAGAATTCGAAGTAGGGGAAGTCAGACGGCCGCTCTTCGGCTCCGGCCGTGATTCCCTCCACCGCCGCCTTGAAGACGGCGACCCGCCTCGGAAGCCCGGCATCGACCCCCGCGTCCTCCGCGCTGGCGGAAAGCCTGTGCGTTCGTTCGACCACTACGGCCGGATCACCGGCGCCATGTTGCAGAAGCAGCGACAGTGGGGCGGGAACCTGACGGAACTGGAGAGGATGGCTCACGAGGCGTGGGCTCTGGGGTCGAAGGCGTGGGATGAGGTGGGGAAGTTTGAGGACAATGGGGATTTGGACCCATCTGCATTGCTTGAAAGGAAACAGGAGCCTTGCCCATTGTCAGTTTCCATGGGTAAAGATGAGATGAGCACAGGAGAGAGCTTGATGTTTCTTCCATGTGGGCTAGAGGTGGGATCTTCAATCACTGTGATTGGAACTCCTCATCATGCTCATCAGGAATACGTGCCTCAGCTGGCGAGGTTGAGGAAGGGGGATGGAACTGTTTGGGTGTCCCAGTTTATTGTTGAACTGCAGGGACTTAAGGCAGTTGATGGAGAGGAACCACCTAAGATCCTGCACTTTAATCCAAGACTTAAGGGTGATTGGGGTCATAGGCCTCTCATTGAGCACAATACATGTTATCGAATGCAGTGGGGTAAAGCAATGCGGTGTGACGGCCTTGCTTCTAAGGATGATGATGATACAGGTGCTTGCTTATTCGGTTATTCTTTTCAGCCCTTGTTTTAACCTTTCTAGTATTGTCTAGATAAGCTTATTTCCCTGTTCTATGTTATGATTGTACTATTGTTTTGTTGCCTCAATTGAGGGTGAGTTGTTGAATAGAATTGTACTACTAGAACCTATAAGGCCTTAACTTTATATTTGCCCTTCTAGCTCATGTTGTTCCTTTGAGTCATATTCAAAGGTCTCTGTGACGCTGTATTTTTGTCTCTTTTATCTTCAGGCTGCATTTTTGGCTAAAAATGTACAGTTTCCAATTCTTATTTTGGACAGTCGATGGATTCAGAAAATGTGAGAAATGGTTGCGTAGTGATGTTGTTGATTCAAAAGAATCCAAAACAACTTCCTGGTTGAAACGTTTCATTGGTCGTGCAAAGAAACCGGACATGACATGGCCTTACCCTTTTAGTGAAGGCAGGCTGTTCGTCCTGACATTTCGTGCTGGAGTGGAAGGATATCACATTTATGTTGGCGGCCGACATGTTACATCATTCCCTTATAGACCAGTAAGTAGTGGCATGTTTACTAATACTATATCTTGCAGACAGTTCAAATACAAGTGAAAAGAACATATAATTTTTATTCTTTTATTCTTTTATTCTTGGGCATTTGCGGGTCGCTATTATAAGAATATAAAATCATTGGTCCATAACCTATGTGCTTAAGCTCTTAGATTAATTGGGTACTAAAGATTTAGCATGGCATGAGAGCTAATGATTACAAGCTTGTGGTGGTTTCTTTTATTATTTCTAGCACATGGAGAAAGGAAAATGCTAGTTGAAGGATGTTGTAAAACTAAAAAAGCTTTTGTAGGGTATATAAGATTATAAAATTATTCTCAGGTCATGATCTATTAGTTTATAATATTTTTTTTCAGACTGAGTTATTGTGGTAGTAAGGCTTATAAACTTTGAAATGTAAGATATTGTGATATTTTTCTCAATTGGCTGAAGGAAGATTTCTTGTTATCCTTTTGCAAATTAGGGGTTTACTCTTGAAGATGCTACTGGTTTAGCAATCAAAGGAAATGTAGACATACAGTCAGTATTTGCCACTTCTCTTCCAAAATCCCACCCAAGCTTTTCTCGACAGCAAGTTCTGGAACTTACTGAAGCATGGAAGTCTGCTCCTCTTCCAGAACGTCCAGTTGAATTATTCATTGGTGTTTTATCTGCCACCAACCATTTTGCAGAACGTATGGCTGTTAGGAAAACCTGGATGCAGTATCCTGCTATCAAGTCATCACATGTAGTTGCCCGATTCTTTGTTGCCCTGGTGAGCTGTACTCCACATTTATGTCACACAAGTTTACATAACCCTGATTTTTATTCGAATATGCATTTTGATATATTTTTGTAAATTTATTCATTGCCTGTGAAGCATGGACACTTTTAAAAACTATGTTGTGTCCGTACCAGACACACAGACAAGTGGGGGCACGTGAGGTCACGCGGGGATACTGTGTCGGATACGCCACGTGGCGTGTTCTAATAAAATAATATTAAAAAAATTAAAACACTTCTTGGACATGTGAGGATACTTTGGGACACCTTGGGATACTTTTGAGACACTTCTAGGGCGCTTCTGAGTTGTAGAATATTTTTGAGATACAGGATGCTTCTGAGACACACATAGGATAGAATTAGATACATTTAATATTAATATTAAATTTATGTATTAATATTTTATATTTTTAATAAAATTTATGGATACATTTACCTTCTCTTATTCTTTTTATTAATATTTAAACTTTTTATTATTGTTAAAATTTTAAATAATAAAATTAAAAATCTATCTCGTATTATTATTAAAATTTTACCTAATATAAGTCAGAGCTAATTAAGCTAAATCAAATTTCTTCCTCCCTTACTCCACTCGAGCCTTACGAAAATAAACTAATTGTAAAAAGTTTGAAACTCTAGCTTCACCTTTATCCTTCTCTCATCCTCAACATCGACAGTTCTTACTTTCTCTTATTGTCGTGCTCACTGTAATTGTCCTGGCAAGCAAAATTATATTTTCTCTTATTTAAAATGAATCCTAAATTTACATCCTAAGTTTTCCCGATGACGTCTGTTCTCAAGTTCTCATCTTGATCCCATAAGACTTCAGTACTACTCAAAAGTTATTTATACCTAAAAATTTAATTTTGTACTATATTTTATATATTTTTTTAAATATAAATTATTAATTTTATTATTATTTTATTTAGCGTGTCATGTCGTGTTCGTGTTCTATATTTTAGAAAATCGTTATATCACCGTGTTGTGTCGTATCGTGTCGTGTTCCCATGTCGTGTAATGTCCCCATATCGTATTCGTGCTTTATAGTTTTTTGGAAAATGATGGAGCCTCGAATGATCATAAAAATTTTGATAGTACTATTTTCTAGAGTAAGAAGTCGAAAATTGATTGAGACGGTGTAGACATGCAAAACTAAGGGAAGTGCAAGTCTTATTAGTGAGATGAGCTAGTTCTGGAGATTAGAAGGATGTCCAAACTAAAATGAGTAAACTTTTTTCAAGCCTTTTGGTTGGAGTTAACACCATATATTGTATTGAAGATGATAGCAAGTGGAAGAAGGATCTGAGAGCTTATTCAGGTTTTATGATTGATCCACTTGATACTGCTCGAGTTGGATTTCTGATGTAAAGTTGTATTTCTAATGGATCTGATTGTTTTCTGTGGTAACCAAGTTCGGCCAATGATTCATGTTTCTTTTGTTTATCAGTATTTGCTTCCATTGTAACACGATAAGATTTCGGCATGCAACTTTGTAATGAAATATACTAGACTAAGAACTTTTTCTACTGTCCTCTTTTTATCTCTTGATTCTTACGTAGTATTTCTTTGTTATCTTGAAGTTTCGAAAAAGAAATTACAAATAATGTACCTTCATTTTCCACCTTATCTATTTTCCCAAATATGCTCGATATCTTTTGTTTATCTAAACTTTTTGTTTACAGAGTCCAAGGAAGGAGGTTAATGTTGTTCTGAAAAGGGAAGCCGAATATTTTGGAGACATCACTATCTTGCCATTTATGGATCGCTACGAGCTAGTGGTTCTAAAAACTATTGCGATTTGTGAGTTTGGGGTGAGATATATTTTCCTGTTTGTATTTGGGCCAGTTTCTATTTTCATGAATTCAGGAAACTTCTGTCATTCTTTGTCTCAGTTTTCTCTGTCTGTTGCAGGTACACAATTTGACTGCTGCGTACATTATGAAATGTGATGACGACACATTTATTAGGTTGGACGTTGTACTTAGGCAGCTGAGTAATGCTGCTCAAAAGTCACTTTACATGGGTAATCTTAACCTCTTGCACAGGCCTCTCAGAAGTGGAAAATGGGCAGTTACTTATGAGGTTAGCATATCCACTCTTCCCCTCCCCAAAACTATCAAAGGGATTTTTCTTAGATAATCATGACATGTTGTGGCCTAGAAATTATATTTCTCTTTGTGAGTTAGATTTTCATAATGTATAGGTGTCCTCATGGCATTCAGTATGCACATGCGGTCATAAATTTAGTGTTTATTAACAAAATATTGGCTCCATATTAATACCCATTAATGGTCGAAGCCTAGTGGTTTTTTTTTATACCCAACAGTTCATAAACTTCACTATTTATTTACAAAAGATTTGCGCCAAACTAGAGTGATGCAGGATGGAAAATAAATACGAATAATATATATATTTTTTATCAGCAAAATTAACTGACAAATTATTTTAATTAAGTACGAAATATTTTCTGAATAAATTACATGGAATAAGATAAATCTCGCAAATTAAAATATTTTAAAATTAAAATTAAATTGGATTGTCTGATAAATAAGAATTTATCAAATTAGATTAGGGCATCGATTTATATTCAACAGATTAGATCCGAAGTTAAGGAATTAAGGTTTGATATTTCACAAATAAATCTAACAATAATTATCGCTTAAATAAACGTAGGGTCGCACAATTAGAGCCAAAAGGATAATTCAAGTCAAGCAAATACTTTTTATAATGAAATGAGATAATCAGACTAATTTGATTCGTTGGAAATCATACCGATGAGGGTTGTAGAAGTCCAACGCGAGATTGAAGAACCCAAACACGACAATGTTGCCATGGGAGGTGTTGTGCTCGAAATTGCTAAATAGCAATAGGTGGAGCCGGAGCGTCGCGGATGGAACTAACTGATGGAATAGGTGGAGAGGCAGAGAAATGACGAGGAAAATCCCGATTGGCCGCATGAGTCTTGGGCGTGCGAGCATAGGCCCATGCCTGTGCTTGCAAGCGCACACAGCGCACCGCTGCGCGTGACGGCGTGGCTTCCGCTGGCGTGCGGGAGCTACTCTCGAGCTCACATAAACTCACATGTTGGTTCTGTGAAATGCAGGAATGGCCGGAAGAGGTATATCCTCCGTATGCTAATGGACCTGGCTACATTATCTCGAGCGATATTGCGAAATTTATCGTTACAAAGCAAGCCAATGAAACCTTAAGGGTAGGTGGCACCTATTGTATAAAGAATTGAATCCAGTATCTTACCAAATCTGTTGCTTTCATTGTTATATCTTCTCCTTACAAATTTTAGTGCAGATGTTCAAGATGGAAGATGTGAGCATGGGCATGTGGGTGGAGGAGTTCAATGCTTCCACTCCAGTCCAGTATTCCCACAACTGGAAATTCTGCCAATATGGCTGCATGGATAACTATTACACTGCTCATTACCAGTCTCCAAGGCAAATGATCTGTCTCTGGGATAAACTGTCTAGAGGAAGAGCCCAGTGCTGCAACTTCAGATGAAGGTGCTGGCATTTATAACCAATTCATTCATATTTCTTGCCTATTTTGGCCATGCTTGATTTTTTTTTTTTTTTTTTGATGCAAGTGGTACCATAAATAGCTGAAGTCTAGCATTACCAAGTTAATGTGGTTTAGTCCATGATTTTTTTCCCCCCTTTTATAGTAGCCTTTTTGTGTCTTTGGTGGCTTCATTTCATACTTGAATCAATATTAACATATGTTTCATTTACTTGTCTTTCTACAGAATGGGATTGGATGTTTTGAACCAAATTTAACTGCATTAGATGTTGTAGAAAATGATGTCTATTCATTACAATTTGGATAGATTTTTCAAAAAAAAAAAAAAAACATTGGATAGATTTTTCAAAAAAAAAAAAAACATTGGATAGAAATAATTGATGAAAATTGACCTATAAAGTTGTTCTTATTTCTTGCCTGTTGCCTGTGGTGCTACAATATAGCTGAAGATTAGCACCCCAGTTCTCCATCTCTGCTTGTTTGCTTAGGTTAAAAATTAACCTAAAAGTTATATTATATACAAACTTTAATATTAAATTGATAATATTTTACACAAATCTTAACATCAAAAATATTATTTTTAAGGATAAAATATTTTTATTTTATATCCTCCATAAATTTCAAAAAAACAACTCTCTATATCTCTCAAAATATAATTTTATTTTTAAATTATTTACAAATTTTGAAATAAAAATATTATATCAAAAGTTATTTTTACTCATTAAAAATAACCTACACACAAATAATTTAGTGTATACAATGTTCTTTATTTCTCCTTATTTTATTTTTTATACTCAACTTATTTGGTTTTTTTTTTCACTTCATGTTTTATCAACATTAGCATACTTTTTCATTTGCTTGTCTTTCCTTTTTTTTTATAATTTTGACATCACAATTTTTCGTTCTATTTGAAAATTATGATGGTAGTATGATTCGAACTTAAGGCTTTCTAATATTTAAATTTATTTTTCACTAAAGATGGATAGGAATAATTTTATGAAAAGTGCTTTATTTTTTTCATAAAAAAAAAAAAGTGATTTATATTCTTATCTCTTGTCCATTTTTGCAGTGGTCAGTAACTTTATGGTGCATTTTTTTATTGCCTGTGAATCTGTGATGTTATAATTTTTTAGCTGAAGATTATCATCAGAGATTTAATTTGATTCTGTGATGCCTTGAAAGAGACCAGCAATTTTTTTTTCTCTCATTTTCTGCTTAAACTGTGTTGTTTCTAGGGATGCCTTGGAACTGTCCATGATCCCAAAACCGGTCGCGTCGGATCGGTTCTCGGCCAGTTCTAGTTCTATGAACTGGTCTTGCTGGTTGAACTGGATGACTAGTTTTCGTTCTTGTAGAAAAAAGAAAAAAAAGTATCGTATGGAGTTTGTTAATTTTTCTATAGTATTATATAACATTTATTTTAGGAGATAATGTAATTTGTTAATTATTTATGCAGAATTATTTTGCTTAAAGTTTGGGTTAATGTTATTTTAATATAATATTATGTTATGCTGTGAAAATAATTATTTAATTTGATAATATTTTTAAATATTTTTTTAAAAATTTATAAAATTATTAATTAAAATAATATTTAAATAATATAATATAGTAATAAGATAATATCAAATTAAATACTGCCTAAGTTTATTTACTTGTAGGGTTGAGAAAAAAAAAAAGAAAAAAAAAACTGATTCATGTTATTTGGATCTCAATGACCAACCTGGACTTGATTGGTTTTACAAATCGGATCTGGTGGAACCTAACTAGAACCAGTCTGGTTTGGTCCAGTTCGGTAAATTTGTCGATTTATTTTTATCTTATTGTTTCATATTTTTTAAATTGTTATGGATTTTGTTTTAATGTGATGTACTCATTATTTAAATTTTAGTGATATTTAGATATTTATATCATAATATTTTAGATTAAATGTAATGTTAAATTGAATTTGAGAGATCTAAAAAGCTATCACCCTTTAATATTCATGGCATCTAGCTTGTCTCACATCAGTAGGGCAGTTATCGGTCCGATTTCAAGTCGAGTTAATACTGACTCAAAATCAGATCGATCACATTTCGATCGACTTGAAATCGACTCGAAGTCGATTGAGTTCGACTTCGAGCCGGCTCGAGTCGATTTCAATCGACTTTGAGTCGATTTCGATTCATTCTCGACCGGCTCAAGTCGATTCTAATCGACTTCGAGCCGATTTCGATTTATTTTTGAGCTGGAATATTTTTTTTCGAGCCGATCTCGAGCCGGATAAGCTCGACTCTATCCGGCTCGGTTTATTATATATATATATATATATTATATAACATATTTATATATATTATATTTAACATATATTATATACTTATATTATATATATGTATTATAATATAAAATGTATTTTAATTCAAGCCGATTTCGAGCTGGATCGAGTCGAGCTTACCTGGCTCAAAATCAACTCGAAACTATTACCGAGCCGAACTTTTGGCTCGTTAATCGGCTCGTTTAGATCAACTTGATTTTGATTCGATCTAAAATCGATTCAATTTTCGATCTTTGATTCATATTAACACTCTTACTCACATGCAATCATTTCCGCCTATTTTTTGGCCTTCCTCATTTCAATTTTCTTGAACTCATTTCATAAAAAATAAAACTTTTTGTGAATATTTGTTAGCATTACATCCAAGATTTTAAAATTCTGTCATTGGGGCTTGTTTGTTTAGATACTTTAAGATCAATTTTGTTAATTTTAAATCATCATGTCCTATTATATATAAATTTTAATATTAAAATTTAATTATATTTTACATTATATTTATTTTATGCTTTACACATAAATTAAAATGATGAGGTGATATTATGTTTTGTTATTTAAAAAAATAATTATTTAATTTATTATTTTTATATAATTTTTAAAAAATTATAAAATTAACACTCAAAAAATAACATTATTTATTTAGAACTATGTGGTTAATATTATTTAAATATTAATATTATTTTTAAATTATTATTTATTTTATTTTATATTATTATATTAAAAATAGATAAATAAAAAATAAGTTAATTTTATAACCCTTCATTATTATTTGGATATCATCTTTCATTATAATTAAAGTCACTCAATTTTTAAGTGATATTTAGATATTTATTTTAAAATAATAATTTTATACTCTTTTATAAATTATTTAAATATATAATCAAATTAAATATTTTATTTTTTAAAATAACAAAATATCTTGACTTATGTTTTTAAGGAATATATATACACATGAGTTAGTAAATAGTAAAATAATTGACAAGTACAACAAAAAAAAAAAAGATATTGTTAGTATTTAACATAAGCTTAACAAAATGCCAAAAATATGAGTTCTTTCGTATATATTTAGGTAAGATGTTTTTTTTTTTTTTTCGAATGATGAATGATAATATTTTTTGGTTTTAAAATTATACATTAGTTTATATAAATTGAGATATGTGAAATATAATTATTATTGTACTTACTTTAAAGTTATAATGTGAAATGAATTAAATTTTAATTTTTAAAATTATATAAGATATAAAATATGTCATTTTTTGATTTATGATATTTTTATTAAAATTATTGCGTATATGAAGTAAAATAATATTTTTTTATATTAAAATTTGTGTAAAATAATTAAAAATTTTTATTTATTATTATAATTATTATTTTTTAAATTAATATTGTTTTGATTTTGATTTTAGTTCTCACGTCAAATAGGATAAAATAAAATTGACTAAATTTAAGTTACTGGAGACACCTAACTTGAAATTATATAATTAAAAAGTATTAGAAGACTTTGTCGAGTTTACATGCAAAATTGATATAAATTAATTGCGACATTTTAATGTTCATGTTTGAGGCTCAATAACTCGACTTAAAGTTGATTTAGAAGTCTACTGAAATCTCATTTGAGTTGTTTTGAGTTCCATTTTTTTTAAATGATTTGAGTTAGCATTTTAATTTCGATTAATAATATTCTTTTTTTTTTACTTTTTGAACTTTTTATTATTATTCTCTACCTTTTTTTTCTATCAACACACTAAATGGTGGCATCCTTGTAATTTTGAACCATTTCAGATTAGACATTTGGAAGCGTTTCATTGGCTGTTGCCCTGTCGGCAGGCGAATCAGATGCGCAGACGGTGGGGGCCGCATCGTGGGCCACGTACTCCGGCCCCCATCTATGAACACCACATGTTTCACCACGCGAGCCAGCCAGTATTTAATAGCCGTTCAAGTTTATATTGGACGGCAGATCTGACGTGTTATTTTATGGGTTTGATTGTGAGTGCATTAAGTAATTCCCCATTATCCAGAATCTAATTTTCTGGATTCTTTCATCGCCATCGCTACCACGTGGCACTGTAAGAAATGGCCCCCGATTCCCTACTTTTGTTTTTTACCTACAACTCACGATAAATTATAATATTTACAAATTAATTTCATTCAAACACAACTTTAATATTTTCTAGTTGAGTTTTTAGCCAAATAAAAAACTCAAAATATTCAAAATATCATACATATTTACTATTATGTTAGTGCATTTGGTTAGTGTTGACATGTGGCTCCAGCGCTGCATCACAGTCATACATGTGGCGCTTCTTCATCTTGAAACATCATGCATTAACCTTTGACGCTGTTTGGAGTCTCCCAAACCTCGTGAGTGAGGTTTGGAGCCTTCCAAACATCCTGCATGATCGATGTTTTCAGCTCTCCCAGCTATATCGAGCACGATGTTTCTCAGCTATAACTATCGCTGTCAGCGTGCTCTGGCCGCACTGTTTCCAATACAGCATGCTTCTTCCAGACACGCAAACCAAGGGCCCGCATGTTCCAACCGCTGCAAGTTCCCATAAGGCACAGACTCCAAGAAGACAAACTCTTCACCCATTATTTTCAGCCCCTCTAGTGGCCGAAGCGGTAGGACCACCAGCGTGGGATCAGCATTGTTTATACTTTTTTCCCTCCGGAAGACCCGGGCGAAGCTCTCCTTCCACCCGCCTATAAATATCCTTGAACAAAGCTTCAAAAAAGAGGGGAAAAAGGAAGGAGGACGAGTCGCACAGATATCTTTTTCTTCTTCTTCATTTCCTCCCTCTATTCAGGGGAGCCCCCTTTCTTCCCGAGCTCTAGTCATGTCTGTACTTGGCCCAAGCAGCCTCCTCTTTGAGATATAGTGAAACATTTCGAGCTCGTCCCGGTGAACGTAGGGGATTTTCTCTCTGAACCACCTTAAATCTTTGTGTGTTGCTTTGAATACTCTCTCTCTCATCTAAACCTTAATCGTCAGGCTTAGCCATCTGCGCGTCGCCGTCTTTCGGGGCTCTCTCTCTTTTTCGGTATTTTTTGGGATCCCCTACATCTTATGTCAATAGTTAGCTTAGCATATACTGTTTTTTCTCACTTTATTAATATAAGTTAAAACTATAATTTATTATGAGTTAATTCTAAATATTCAAAATATCAGCCTTACTTTTTTTTTTAATACTATTACTGTGCTCCTATGACCTATTAGTGTAAAAGGCATAGTATTAATTATAATTTGAATCAATTTATAATGCAGTGAGTATAAGTATTAAATTTTAGATATTTTTATATAAATACATAACAATTACCCTAAATGTTAAATCAAATTTTTTTTTTATATTACATATTAATAGATTATATTCTAATATTACAATATATATATATATATGCAAATTAACTCAATTATAATGTATTCAGTATAATATTATTAATAATTTTATGATATATATATATATATATAATGTAATAAAAATATGTATAATATTAATTTATTATTAAGGCAAATGTTTTGTTAATTTTGCTAAATTTACCTTCTAGCACAAAGTTTTAAAAATCGACCGGACCGGCCGGTTCAACCGGTCGAATCGTGAACTGGTCAGCCAATCGGTTCGGCTTAATTTTATAACCGGATCCGCTTAAAACCGGTCATAATCGGTCTAAACTGCGGTTCAACTGGTGAACCGGTACGGTTGGACCGGTCGAGTTTAAAATTAAAAAAAAAACTTTCCTAAACTCTGGGTTCCTAACTCAGCCCTGACTGCGGCCTCTACTCGCGCGACAGTCACGAACTCGCGATTTCTCTTGCCTCGCACTCTCCTCTCCAGCTCCCATCCTTTCGAAATAATTTAGTATTTTAGTATCTTAGTATTTTAGTGATATGAAATGATGAAATATCTTAGTATTTTAATATTAATAAAGTATATGTTTGTTCAGTTCTTTTAATAATGTACTAAATATTATACTCAATTTGTGATTTGTGAATATTTTGTTGGGTTATTGTTATTTTGATTTGCTTGAAATTATTTTTTGGATTATTGACATAAGATATTATTTGTTAAATTCAATTATTAAACATTCATTTTATGTCTAATTATTATGTTAATATGTGAATAATATATATCTTAATTATATTTATATTATATTTTATTAATTTTTTATTTTTATTTTATCCCAGTTTGATTCTGATTCGATCATTGAATCTTGAACTTTTTAGTCTACCGTTTCTGAAGCCGATCCGGTTTTCAAAGCCTTGTTCTGGCATATTAAAGGGGGAATGGCAGTCTTGTGAATTCCTGAAATTTTGAGAGCCCATATGGGAAAAAAAACTTCTTAGTCCCCCAAAACTTCTCATTTCTCCGCCTCCGAGGCCTATAAATAGGAGATTAGGGCACAATAGTGTGATATCCAGGTGCGTTAACTAAGAAGGAAGAAAGGAGTTGAGCAATGGCTGGAATAATCCACAAAATCGAGGACAAGCTTCATATGGGCGGCGATCGCCACAAGGAGGAGGACAAGCACAAGCCCGAGGTGCAGCACCACGCCAGCGAAGGCCATCTCTCCGGCGATGCACACAGCAAGGAGGGGGTTGTGGATAAAAGTAAGGACAAGATCCACGGCAACGAGAAGGGGGAGAAGAAGGAGAAGAAGGAGAAGAAGGAGAAGAAGGGGAAGAAGGATAAGAACAAGAAGGAGAAAAAAGAGGGGGAGCACCATCATGATAGCAGCAGCAGCGACAGCGATTAGATCTGTAAGCTTCTTCCCTATTCGTCTCCATTTCTTGCTGCTATGAGGTGAGTTTTTGGATTTTGACTCTTCCCGATCGGTTTTTTGGAGATCTACTGCTCGATCTATGGATTTATCTTCTGATTAGGGGACTTGGTACCGATTTTGCAGGAAAGGGGAAGAATTAGGGTTTGAAGAGCAAATAATACAAGTGGTTTGCTTAGTCTACTGATATCGACTATTAGTATATAATAAATTTGTATGATGTTGTAATGTTTGAAGTGCTGTTAGATTTGAAAATGTCGGGTTGCAGTTTTCTCTTACAAATCGTGCGGTGTTTTCTAATTTCAATTGCGTAGTAATTTGACAGAAAGTTTAATCGAATCTTGAATTGGATTTTGGATCAACTAGATTTAAATTCACTTCAATAGCTGGAGATTTTGATCTTTGTCATAGAATGAGAGTTTGTTTGACATGGGATGGATTAAACAAAAGTAAAAATTATATAGATGATTGATTTTATAATATTAGTTTGGGTAAATTACACTAATCCTTCCTTAGAGTATAATAAGGATCAAGTTCACACTTTCAAAATTTTATTATCTAAAGTTTTTAATTTTAAAAATTTTAACATCTAAATTTTTTATTATTAATTTTTTAAATTATGATTATATTCTTCCCTTTCTCCTCTAGTTATAATTAATTTTTTTAAAAAATTAATAATAAATATTTAAAAAAAAAATAAGGGGTTTTTACATAAGGGACATGAAATTTACACGAAATTATGTATTTCACCATTAATTCGTAAATATTATCACTATCACACCATATTTATTTAAATTTTATGCATTTCAAATATTTCACATATTTTATATAGTTTATAATATTATATTTAAATTAAAATGCATAAATTTATTAATATTTAAATTCTAATATATATTTGTATTTTTTACTATAAACACATTAATTTTCTTACTTCAATTAAAAATTATAATCATATAAATTTAAATTTTAAATTTGGCATCGTAATTGAAAATTTTAAATAAGATAAATAAATTAAAATACATAAATTTATAAATATTTAAATTATTATTTATATAAATTAATTTATTTATAGTATTTAATTAATATATTAATAATACAGTTAAGATCAAAGCTAATTTAGAAATGTGAAGTTCACCATCAAAAAATATGGTGTGAAATATGTAAAATGTGTAAAATTTAAATAAATATGGTGTGATAATAGTAATATTTACGAATTGATAGTGAAATATGTAATTTTATGTAAATTTTATGTGTTGTATGTAAAAATTTTAAAAAATAAATATTAAAAATTTTACATCAAAAATTTAGATATTAAAATTTTAAAAATATAAATCTAAATATTATTATATCTTAAATTTTAAAAATCAGAAAGAACTTACTCAATTTTAGTTTTTAAGCTTGAGA
>JAEMOT010003954.1:19048-33256 GCA_019297695.1 Apostasia ramifera | reverse complement strand
AAATAAAGTTGATATTTTTATTTTAAATTATTAATTATGTAAAATAAAATAATATTTTTTTATATTTAAATTTGTGTAGAATAATTTAAAAAATTTATTTATTATTATTATTATTATTATTTTTTAAATTAGTATTATTTTAGTCTTATTTTAGTTCTGTTTTAGTCCTCACATCAAACAGGGTCTTAGTGTTGGCTGATAATATGGCTTGATGCTATGGAAGAATAGGCTTAATATAAAATATTTTATTTTATTTTACTTTATTATGTATAGAAATTAATTTGACTTTTAACAAATGAATTTTTTTTTTTTATTTAGCGGATCTGCTTAGTTTGACATGAGTTGTCTTATTGACATTAGGGTAGGCCTAACTTCCCTTTAAAATTGGCTCTGTTTGTTTGCATAATTTAATTTTTAATTATATTAAAATTAAATTTAAATAATATAAAATAAAATTAATTATTATATTAAAATATATAAAAAATATCATATAAATTAAATTTTATTTTAATATATGCATAAAAATATAAAATAAATTAATTATATATAATATATTTATTTAAAATTAAATCAGATTAATTTTAACGACAAACAAACAATGATTATAGTTGAGAATTTGAGATGATTTTTTTTAACGAAATTCATATTTATGTATAATTGATTTTTGAATGATTTTGTGTGAGCCAGTGGAAGAAATCAATATCTTTGAAGGAAATTATAAGGTAATCTTATATAAAAATATTTGAAATCCTAATTATTTATTTTGAAAAAAAAATAAATAAATTACACTGTCACCTTCAACTATCTCTGTGGACACAAACTCCATCCACAGTATCCTTCTTCACATGATTCATCTTCATCTTCTTAAAAATATGACTTTTAGGCTATTAGTATTAAATTAAAAGCAAATTACTATAAAGGTACATTAAAGAGGATGTTCTAAAGATTCATAGTTGGTGAGAAGGGGCATTCTATCTCTCAATAAAAATCGTCTAAAATAGCTAAATTAATTAGATATTCAACTTAGTTAGTTACATTATATTAGACACGAGATAATTTATAAAAATGAATGGGAACAAAGTATTTATTATATATTCAATCACCATGTCTTTTCGAGTGTTTAGGCTCGCACTTCTCTCAATTTATGATATAGTAAACGTTGATAAGAGTCAACAGCTTCAAATTAAAGCTGCATTCCTTTTGTTATTTCTAATTAATTTCAATATCATGTCAAATTTTTTATGTGAAAACAAAGTTGACGAAAATAAAATAATATAATTTTTTTTTTAGAATGCTCCACACTTCTTTACAAAGACTACAATCACTCGATCCTTAAATATAAAATAATCTCAATATTATGTCTCTCGAGGGCAAAGAGATGACTCCATTAAACCATTCTTATGCAACTATTCTATCGTAGAAATGATATTTCTCCGCACTTTCTTCACAAAAATTTCTGAAATCTCAATTGTGCGGGAATCTTTCTAGCATTGAACGCCACCGAAAGCAAATTTCTTGCTAATAATAAACATCTTGGTTGATTGATGCCACGTAAGTAGAGGAATTTAAATAGGAATAATTGAAAATTTGGGGATTTCTTCATCGAGGGAACGAATCAGTTAAGGAAGGCATTTCTGAGCGTTCATCTTCTTTAGTTGACGACTTCATGCTACTATTGCAAAGAACTTCTTCCATTAGTAGCATGAAGAGCTCTGTCGGCCTGCGATCTTCTATAAGACCGCGCCACCCTTTCGTGAGGCTTCCCACTGGTTGGGGTGACAACTATCTAGATTCAGTCGAATCAAGCATAACTCAAGGTTGACTCGTTGATCTATAAATTTATTTGAGCCGATTTGATTAGACTAGCACTTGAGTTTGAGCTAACTCGAATCAAATAGCATTCAATTTGAAATTGGCTAAAATTGGCTCAACTCGAACAACATTCTAACTTGAACCTTGATCGAGCCAGTTCAAATACCCTAATATAATTAGAATTATTTTGAAAAGAAAATTAAACAACTTACATTTAATATTAAACATGAGTCAATCACACTCAACTGTTTACCCAACATATCTGACTTTAAATTAACAAAATAAATTCAAGCTATCTTCAATCCAAATCGCTCAAATTTAACTCAACAAAATTTCGAGCTAAAAATGACTCATAGCTCAGCTCATCAAAATTGACTTAAGTTTGATTCAAGCGAAATATCGATCCAAATATCGAACAATTATCAACCTATAGAGCTAAACTCCCACCACTATCTATGAGCATCAATTCAGCCATTTCCATAAGATTTATTCAATAAGACCCTGACAACTAGGCATTTCGATAAGAGCAAAAGGTAATGTTTGGTGCACAAAAGTCAGCTGTTACAACTCGTCGAAAGGTGAAATTTTTTTCTACTTTCTAATGGACGGCAATCACTCAAAGACGATCAAGAGAATATCACCAACAACGCAACTTGATATTTTCAATTTATTGTCTGGACCACTGTAGTCCACCCTATCGTTATATAAAAAGTCCATAAACCCTCTTAAGGTAATTTCATTCGAGCTCTTATGATAAATCTCAAATTTCACGTAGATTCAAAAAAAATGCTTATATAGAATTATCCACATAAATTTTTTTTACTCAAATTGTTTCACTGTATTCTAATCTATAATAGTAATTTTGAATAAAGGCCGAAATCTATCAAAAAAAAAACCTACATGAAAAAAAATTAGGCAAGAGAAACCCAAACAGTATGATTACATTTTCGTAAAACTACATGAAATCATTGATCTACTTCAAAAACCTGAATGAAATTAACTCTATAATAATTAACATTAATTCACCTCATTAAAAAATTAAAACATTAATATCATCGTTCGAGTTGAACTTTAACCTGACCACAATTAAACTAGCTAAGCAAACTGTGTTTTAAATGAAACTATGGCTTAAAGCAGAGAGAATTTCCTCTTAGAACTTCTGAATTGCATATGAAAACCCATATTCTTTAATATTACAAACAGACATCAAAATCTTGGTAAAAACTTGTGCAGTCCTAGATAATTCAGATAAAACATGGGAATCTGTTTGAAATTCTCCCAACTTCAAATAAACTTATGCAGTCCTAGATAATTCAACATAACATCAATATAATATATTGAGCCATGATTCAGCACCTTAACAAAGCATTTTTCACCTATGCACTTGGAAGTTGATGCAAATAAAAGATTCATGTAGCCGACCTCATCTGGTAGGATAAAAGCTTTGCTGTTATTATACTTGATCATAAGAGAGTTAACTGAAACCTTTAAACACTAATCCGTTTTGCTATCTTTAAAAAAATGTCATAACCATAAAATTTTAGAAGATTCCACGTCAACATCAATAATGAACTAGAATACAAATGCCGTTCCAACATTGTAAACCATGGAATCAAGATCGCTCCGTCTTAGCACCCAACATCTAGGGGAGTCAAGCAAGTCACATAAGTTCAGATTTGATATAACCCGATTTGCTCAACCAAATCCTTAATGGGTCAGCTATTATGAACTGAACCCAACTGCGAGTAGTTTTAGTCAACTAATCAACTCGCCAAACTTATCCATTTATAGCTCAAAATTTTCCAAAAGATGTTATTTTGTATCTCAACGAAACCTGACAGGATCCAAACCTGACGTTATTTAATCCAAATCCGACTTGTTTAGCCCAGACTCAACCGAATAATAAATGGGCCAACTCAAGCCCAGCTAGAGTTGAGTTGTCAAGTTAGGTCAAATGTTTGACACCCTTATAGCATGATCCATATGTATAACGAAAAACGGAATCGTCACGAAAGAGTGCGTCCAAGAGAGTAAACGCCAAGGCTTTGGGAGATTCATTCAAAAAGAAAAATATCTTATTATTCTATCAGAAAATCAATCATAATTTTGCATAATAAAAATCATAAATAAATAAATGTGACAGATCTGATGCCAAACATGAATGAATCATCTCTCTGAAATAGCATTTTATTTAGACAAAATTATTCAAAATTATGAATAAAAATATGATTATTTTGGGAAAAAGAAAGAAAGAAAGAAAGAAAGCAGCATATTCTGAAATTTTGTCAGTTTTTGCTCATATAACATTCCAATTCTATCAGAGAGATAAAAGAAGCTTTTCTCTTTTGATGAAATTCTCACCTTAGCAAACATACCTGATAGCCAAACGGAAGAGCTTAATCTGCACAAATAAAATGCCTGTCCAAGCAGAAAAAACAACAGACCATCTGCTCTGACAGAATGCATGCAATTGCTGGATTGGTGCCCAGCGGTTCAGATACCAAACGAGTCAGTTCAGTGTTCGACAAAAATCTGACTCAAAACTAATAAAATCTAACTCAAAATAACCTGAAATAGCAACAGGTTAAACTGTGACCTGAACAGAAAGGACATGGCATTAAATCATCTAACATAGCATAAATCGGACAATTTGGAACTCAAATCATCATCTAACCAAACAAGATAACTCGAAAGAAACTCCAATTATCTCATATGCTACTGAAACGCATTTAACCGTATCTGTCAGGTGCACAGCAAAAAATGACACCTCTCTTGATAATCAATCATGGCTTCTACACTGTTTTGAAAACATTGTAACACTCTAATATGCATAGCATCAACAAATGGCATATATATTGAGAAATGCAGAAGTAAAAATTATTTCAATTTAATGTTATCATACAACATGAGTAATCTATTTGATTTGTATTTAATTCATTTTCCATCTTGTAAGAATATCTCCTAACCATCATACTTGCTGGTTATCAATGAACTAATCTAATTAGTCAGCTAAAGTTGGCCTCAGTTATTATTAATTCGACAGAGGGAAAAGCCTCTGAAAGTTATGAAATAATTAAGCACTATATTAAGTGTTAAAAAAGGCCAATTAATTGGGATAAATTGACAATGACGATGATAGAAATTTTTCACCGATATCAAAAATCAATACCTGAATAACAATCAGTTGGTCAGCTTGTTGGATGAGCTTTGAGTTTGTCATGGAAAAGAGAGAAACTGATCACACCAAAATAACAGGCAGTTCAAATCGATCCCAATAGATATATTATTTATTCCACCCTATAGCTCATAAAGGGCCAAAGAAAACCAAACAATAGTACAGTTGTAAATATCCTTGTTAAACGATAATATTAAAAGGCATCAATATCGTTTTGTATTATTCTAAACAAGAAGCATCCCGGAAGATAATTAAACCCTCTTACATCACCAGTTGGCTGCAAGCAAACGGTACACATCAATCAGAAATTAAAAAGCCACTAGAACACAAAACTTTCTACATCATTATGTTGTGACTTCCACTAAAAAACACATCAAAGAATGAACTATATCTAGCAAAAGGCATATTTATGCAACAATAATTCTTGAATTTACAGCTACAAACACAAAATTTCCAATTTGAATGTTAAAAGACCATCAGTAATCATATCTAATGCAGCGCATAGTCTTATACAATGACATATAATCTTTGTCCTCAGATTTACATTATATCCCTTATTTTATATATATATATTATAAATGTATATTTTGTCTTTCATTTTGATTATTTGAGATATTGAGCCTTATTATGCCGGTGACAATGCCCAGTTGTGTTTTGTAAGAAGGGGTGGCTACTGGAGAGGTTAACACAGTAGGGCATGTGCACTCTACTATGATGTACGTTTAAAGTAAGAGTATTCATTCAAAATATGAACACATGTAAGAGAAGAAAATGTGAAATACATGGTGAAAAATGAATTTGAAAAAATGTGCACTACATGTGTTTTCTTAGAATAAATCCAATGACTAAGGTACTATTGTAGTAGTACGTATATGGTACGCAATAATTTGCCTAAGAGAAAAGGTTATCTGCTTGTTGGTTGTTCTACATAGAAGTGTCAATTTAGCTGGGAATTTAGTTTCTTTAGGCTTAGGATCTCTTTCCTCCATGCTTTTTTTTTTGAACATCACTGTTGATTTCCTTGTTTTCCCAAGTTAAAGGCGAATTCTGGATCCCTGCAATTGAGCTGAGTTGATCTAAACAGAGTTTTTGTTGGTTTCTTGGATAGTTTCTGGTCCAAATTTACAATCTAATTACTGCATTTTGAAATCTACTTGTTATGCATGTTGAGATTTGTGTCTTGTAAATTTGTTTAATTGAATAAACTACTAGATCGATCTACCTGTATAGGAATTTCAAGACTCATTTGCATAGTGCCTGTTTTCTAAAATCTTCTTGATGGAATCTAATTTATTTGCATAGGTTCTTTGAATTTGTGTGGAACATAAAGAATTTCTTAGAAATTTCATGAAACCTGACGTGGATTTATAAATTTCCTAGTTAAATTTAACTTAGTTTGATCTCCACATCATATCATATATTGCCTAAATTTTTACTTGTTTGAATTTGGGTATGCTGATTACCTTAAGTTCATGATAGATCCATTATCATATTAAAGTCTAGTTTAGTTCCATGGAATCTCTTCTTTCAATCATATATAACTGGCAGTATATTAAACCTATTAGAATGCAAGAATGGTGCGGCCTCATTCCCCATAGCTTCGGCATTTCATTCAGATACCTTAAAAGTTAGAAAACATCACTGCAAATACACCTAGCCACACATATTGGTCGTGTGAGATTCAATCTAGTGACTTAGACGGCATCAACTTGAATCTCACACAATCAATATGCGAACTTGCATTGAATTAAGTGGTGATTGATCACGATGTGTTTCTTTGAAAAAATCTAACCTTTCACTAAATAAATTGCACTTTCGGTCATCACAAAACATTGACCTTCTCGAAGATCCCACTAAGCCGCCTGAACAAGCCCTTAAGTTAGATTGCTTCTTTCACACCCTGAATGATTGCCATTACCATATATTCTGCATCTTTAGAAGACATGCAATTGAATATTGTAATGTGAATCTCCGAGTGACTGTTTATCCTCCATAAGTGAAGACCTTTCCATGACGTATCAGCAAACCTCAAACTACAAATTACAAACTACACACGTGTTGCTATAGTCTCTCAGAGATACCTTAGCAATTAACTTCTGAGATGCCTTAGCAATTGTTCTCAAAGAACATCCCTAGAAACCTAAGAGGTAGAGTGCCTTTGAGGTACATGCAAAAATTGGTACTTTCTACGGTAAGATGATGGCCACATTCTCATCAGCTCCTGTTATCTCATGTTTCAGATCTCGAGGAAAATTCTTGAGAAAAGGTGTTCCGTTTTGTCAAATAATTCAAGTCACATAATAATTAAACTTAGCCAGCCTGATTATTAAATTCTAGTGTTCACTTAAAAATTCCCTATCAAGGTTCAAATCACCCCCATTGTTTTTACTATCAACATTTCCATTTGGCACCTTCTTCTTCCCTGCCAGCACTACCCAAATGTCCCAGGGTTCTTAAATCCTCCGAGAAGGCCAAAACTTCTACAAATCTCTCTCTCGCCCTCCCTCCCTCCCTGAATAACAGAGATGGACAGGCTGATAAGCCTGGAGCCTTCAAACAAGGTGGCGATCAGGGTCGAGCCGAACCGGCAGTGCTACGGTGTGTTGACGCTACGCAACGTAATGTACACTATGCCAGTGGCGTTCCGCCTGGTGCGCCTGAACCGCGACCGGTTCAGTATTCGGCCACAAACAGGGATCATAGCGCCTCTAGCCTCGCTCTCGGTGGAGATAACCTACCTGCCGCCGGAGCCGCCGGAGCCGTTCCTCCCCGAATCATTGCCGGACTCCGGAGATACATTCTACCTCGATTCCGTCGTCGCCCCCGGCGCGTCTGTGAAGGAAGGGACAAAGTTTTCTGCCCTAGACGCGGTCCCCGCAGACTGGTTCACCACCAAAAAGAAACAGGTGTTCACCGACGCCAGCATTCGCACGTTCTTCGTTGGTTCCATCGTCCTCTCTCGCCTCGTCGCCGGTGGCGACATGGACAAGGTCCGGGAAGTCCTCCAAGTTAGCGATCCCGGTTGGCAGGCCGCCGACTCCGCAGACCCCTATGGCCAGACTCTCCTCCACCTTGCCATCGCCCGGCGCCGCTCCGACCTTGTCCAGCTCATCCTGGAATTCGGCGCCGACGTGGATGCTGGGAGCAGCGCGGGGTCGACGCCGTCGCCCCTGGAGGCGGCGGCTGCGGCAGGGGAAGCGTCGATCGTAGAGCTTCTCCTGGCGCGGGGGGCGTCCACGGAGCGGTCTTCGGGATCGGCTTTTGGCCCGCTTCATCACGCGTCGATGGGGGGGCACTCGGGGGTGATCCGGATGCTGCTGCTGAAAGGCGCGGCAGCAGAATCGCCGGCGGCGGACGGGCGTACAGCTCTGCACCTGGCCGCGGAGGGCCGGCGGCGGGATTGCGCGGAGGAACTTCTGGCCGCGGGCGCACGTGCCGACGTGCGCGGCGGCGCAGGGTTAGACACGCCGCTGCACGCGGCGGCAGCGGCTGGCGACGAGACGATGGCGCGGCTGTTGCTAGAGAACGGCTACGCAGGTCTTCGAGAGGTGAGGAACGGGGCGGGGAAGACGGCTTATGACGTGGCAGTAGAGGAGGGGAACGGGAAGCTCTTCGATCTGCTGAAGATGGGGGAGAGCCTGTCGGCGGCGGCTAGGAAGGGGGAGGGGAGGGCGGCGGAGAGGGCGATCGAGATGGGGTCGGCGGTAGACGGGAGGGACGGGAGGGGGTGGACAGCACTGATGAGGGCCGGGTTCAAGGGTAGGGTAGAGCTGATTAGGGTTTTGCTGCAGAAGGGAGCGGCCTTGGAGGCGAGGGACGATGAGGGATACACGGCTCTGCATTGCGCCACGGAGGCGGGGCAAATGGAGGCCGTGGAGCTGCTGATGAAGCGGGGAGCAGATCTGGAGGCAAGGACAGCAAAGGGGAGGACGGCGGCGGAAATCGCCACCGCGCTAGGTTTTTTGGGGATCTTGAGGATCCTGACGCCCAGAATGGCGCCACCACCGGCAACAGCCATTGCAGGAAAGACGGAGGAAATTCCGGCGAAGGAGAGGTGGAGGAAGGGGAGGAACAAGGGGCGGTTGGTCGCCGGTGAGATCAGCGGCCGTAGAGGGGGCCTTGGGAATCGGATGGCGGCGATGACAGTGGCGAGCTAGAAGAGCCGTCGGGAGGGGTTATGAGGTAATTTTCTTATTTTTGTTTGGCGTGATGCGAAAACATGAAACTGGGTCTGTTTGGTAATAAGAAAAAAAAATGATTGAAATTTTTAGTCATTTTTAAAAAATATGTATGACATAAAATAAAATAAATTAATTATATTAAAAATTATGTAGAATGTGAAATAAAGTTAATTGATTTATTGAGAATTGTGTTGGATGTAAAATAAAGTGATTATTTAATATTAGAATTTGTGTGAGATGAGATATAAAATTATTTTTTAAGTTTTTTTAAAATAAATTTAAGATTTTGGCCATGAGTAATTTTAGCCATGAGTAATTTTAGCCATGATTTTTAGCCCATTGCCAAACAGGGCCTGAAGTACGGAGTTCTTTCTGCTGATTTTTATTTGGTGTAATTTTAACAGATTAGTGATATTTATGTGTAAAATGTGATTCTCTTATATTTAAAGCAATTAAACGTTGGGTGTTGCTTGCAAGATTAATTTTTAAAATGCTTAATTCGATTTTAGGTGAGAATAATTTTTATTAATAATTGTCGTGAAATTAAGTTATAATATGTTAATAATTATATTAAATATGTCAAAATTATTGCATGTGGTGAGCGATTCACGTCACTGGCTTGCTTACTAATTGTAGCTCGTCGCGTGAATGCGATAGGCCCCACACTTCACGACAATCAAACCAAGCGGACGATCGGACCGTTCAGTGAAGCTCCAGCGGCTCCCGATCGGACCGTCTGGTCGGCTTGATCGGACTCTCTGGTTGGATGACTGGACGGTTCGTTCCGCCATTAAAAAAATAAGTATTAAAAGTAAGTATATGTTCAAATAAAATAGGTATAATTTGGAATTAAGAAGTTATCAATAAAAGAGGATGTAAGTATATGTAATATTTAACTCGCCTTCTCCTCTCCCTAAGCCCTCTTCGGCATAGACCGCACCGTCCGTCCACGCATGGCTTACAGGACTAGTCATCTTTTCGTCCTCCTCTTTCTAATCTGTGTCAAGACGACATCCAACTCGAATATTAATTTGTTACCGCTTGCTACACAAAAAGAAATAACAGCAGCAAACATGCTCTGTACATCAGCGTGGGTTTTACTCACTAGAACGGATCCTGGATGGGGAGCTATGAAGATAAACATTATGCATGTAATAATCGGTATATTTCAGGTGAATGACGAAGGAACAACTAAGTATAGTCTCATGTATGAGGCCAACATAGGAGAAGAAATACTGGTAAGCGTGATTTTTCATATCCCGCGGACGGGTGCACCCTGGGTCAGCAAAGGCTATATTACATATGCAAAATCATGGTACTAATTAATTTACATATCTATAAATTTCTCTTTATGTCTAAAAAAAAATATATATGTAATATTTTAGGAATTTTTACATACAGGACATGAAATTTATACGAAATTACGCATTTCACATATTTCACATATTTCATATACTTTATAATATTATATGTAAATTAAAATGCATAAATTCATTAATATTTAAATTCTAATATATTTTTTTATTTTTTTATTGTAAACACATCAATTTTCTTACTTCAATTAAAAATTATAATCATGTGGATTTAAATTCGGCACCCTAATTAGAAATTTTAAATAGGATAAATAAATTTAAAATACATAAATTCATAAATATTTAAATTATTATTTATATAAATTAATTTATTTATAGTATTTAATTAATATATTAATAATATAGTTAAAATCAAGACCAATTTAGAAATGTGAAGTTCACCATCAAAAAATATGGTGTGAAATGCGTAAAATTTAAATGAATATGGTGTGATATTGGTAATATTTATGAATTAATGATGAAATGCGTAATTTCGTGTAAATTTCATGTCTTGTATGTAAAAACGTCAATATTTTATTATTCTGGACGTATACCTACTTTTTGGATATATGCCTACTTTGAATACTTACTTTTCTAGTGGCCTGACCGGACGGTCCGGTGGTGCCCGACCAGACGACCTAATGACGACCAACCAGACCATCCGGTTGGCCAATCGAATGATCTGTTCGACTACCAGAAAAGTAAGTATTAAAAGTAAATATAAGACTAAAAAAATTAGGTATAGCTTCAAGTCAGATAGGTATTAATTAGAGAGAATATAAGTACATATGATACTTATTATTCTAGATGTATACCTATTTTTTTGGATATATACCTACTTTTAATACTTATTTTTCTGGTGGCCTGACTGAACCGTCAGGTGTGACTAGATAGACGGTCTGGCAAGACCGGACAGTTCGGTTTGACCATGGCATTAGCGTGATCGAACGATCAGGCCATCGACTCCATTTAATTGCCGTGAAGCACGGGGCCCGCCGTGCACACGTTTTGAGTTGCAATTTGCGAGCGAACCACTGATGTAGATCGCTCGCTGCACACAATAATTTTTCCAACACATATGCAAGGATAAGATGATTTTTTTAATTTTAAATCTTTTAATTAACTAATTAACAATACAAGCATAATAAAGAAAAAAGTTAACAAAAAGAGCATATTTTGGATGGCGTCAAGGGCAGGACCGTTAAGTGGAAGTCGCTCGACGCGCGGGTGACTTCTATTGCACAGAAGTTGCCCGTGTGTCGAGTAACTTCTATTGCACAAAAGTCGCCTGCGCGCCGGGCAACTTCTACCTACTATAAGTTGCCCAGCGCATGGGCGACTTCTAGGTTTATTTTTTAAATTTTTTTTAAAAAAATAATATATATTATTTCAGAAATATTATAATTTTTTAATAATTTAGTACATAATAAGTATTCATAATAAAATTATATTTTTTTCATGGAAATATTACCTTCAAATTTAGAAATAAATCGAGTATGTGTTTCATCTTATTCTTCAATTGTAAGTTTTGTATTCCATGGTTTCTTGGTAGACTGAGAATCTTGAAACGCGATATCATTATACAATAAATGTAAAAACGTGTCCTCTGTTTTTGTCTATATTTTGTCATGTAGACCTTCTATATTGATCATGTCATATTTAAATTATTTTTCTGCATTTCTTACATCCACCGGCTCTTTTGATCTTGAGCATCGACTCTTATATCTAGACATACTTCAAAAATAAAACAGAACTCAATGAAAAATATAAAGTATAAATGAAATAGATGTAATGCATAAAGTAGAACTCAATAATACATCAGAGCAAATTTTTTTGAATGAAAATTATATTTAATATAGTTAAAAATATTACAATGATACACTATATAAAATGTGTACATCATCTCTGCCTCCCTCTCCTACGCGGTATGGCGCCACTCCCAAGCGTGTACAGATCGGGTGCCCGACATCGTCGCCGGTGGAGTGCATGCATATGTGCGCCATCATCATCATCATCGATCGACTCACAGTGTCTGATCTTGGTCGATCGGCGGAGCCGAAGAACTAAAATCAAACTGTGTCTGATGAATATCATAATGGTAACAAGCACTTGAACTATTTGGATCGTACTGTGATGTATGAAATACAAGATCCGATGGCGAATGCCCGACGAGCTCTACTAAAGTGAATTGCTCCTTCTCCTGCGGAATGCAAGTCTCAATCGGAGCACGGGTACGCCTGGCCACTGGAGGAAAGTGATGCTGTGAGCGAGACTGATCATATAATAATAATAGTTGACCCCGAGAGTCCATCCATATGCTTGGGCTGCTGCCCTCCATATATCTCTCGGTATCGAATAATGAATACGTGGCGTATGTGATCTCATCCTGACACATAAAAAAAATTGTATGAATAGCTACTGTAATTAAAATTGAAATATATAATAAAAGCTACAGAACTAATAAATACTCTAACAATTGGTGCTGTAGAAAAATATGAAGTAGGCGGCTCTACTTCAACGAATACAAGTGAAAGACGTGCCCAGGACCTGTACCAATCATGTACACTCTCAATGCATCGGCATCGTCTTCACTGATCTGAGGCTACTGAACAAAGTCCAAATGTCCTCTCCGTAAACGCCTGTATAAGGAGTACTCAGCAAACCAATCTGTCGATGCTCGTCCTTGAGCATCAATCCTCTTGAAGTTTGGATCTGTCACCTCCAGCGGGAAATGCTGCTGATATCCAAACTGACGCATGACACGATCAAGGAGATGCCGCTCAACAACTACTCAAGCTATAAGTGTCACCCGTAATAAATAAATAGTTGATCCAGTAATACAAATAGGCGATAGAATACCTAAAAGATCAGCAGTATACGGTGTCCATAGCACCTAACTCTGCCATAACATATCAATCTCATTACGATAAAATGAGAGCGTATGATAGGTGGATGACCAATAACACACTATCTGCCAATATAGCGTATCACATGAGAAAGAATTAGATATTTCAATTAAAAAATAAATTTAATATTAATACAAAAATACCTATAACTTGGTCTCTGTACAAACTGATGTACTAGTAGCTGTCTACTAGGACGGCCGACATGTAGACGCTCCTATGCTCAAATCTGCAATAAATACAAACAACCAGTAATGGCAGAACATGTAGGTACGACAGCCCAACATAACTGTATGTAGTGTTGTGTTAACACTACAGATCCGAGCGATAGGCCACCAAATCGTCCATAACCCTCAAGCAGCGTAAGCCACTGAAGGTGAATCTCAAAGCCGAACACATCGGGTACTAGAAAATAGCTCAACACATATAAAATATAAGCACGAACATGTCGTGCCAACTTCAACAGTATGAGTCCATCATATATAGGTCTATAAAACTGTCACAGTAAAAAATATAGAGACATGCACGAATTAACTGTATTCTACCTCATATGAAAAGTAGAGGACTCGAAATCATCTGTAGGGTTCGTGTACACGAACCCAGGAATAGGATGCTCTCCTAATAGATCATCACAACAGTCAGTCCAAGTTTCTTATATATATCCCTCCTCAACATGTACACGACCTACCAGTGGATCACCGTCAATTCGAACAACTAAAATGACAGCAATATCCTGAAGCGTAACTGTCATCTCTCTAACGGATAAATGAAATGTATTGGTCTCG
>JAEMOT010003950.1:2075-22766 GCA_019297695.1 Apostasia ramifera | reverse complement strand
CATTTTGGGATGATTTTACTTCTCGCATTTATTTGTATTAGTTATTTCTATTTCGGTGATCATTATTTTAGGCATGTTATTTAGTATTTCCTTGTTTCTGTAAGAAATTTATTATATTATGTATTTTTTTTTATTGAGTTAGTCTGTATGAAGGCCTATATAAATACCTCCCTATTACTCTTATTTTTCTTAATGCGGAATAAATCTGATTTGTGTTTCTCTTGGGATTATTTGATTCTGGAATGAATCGATATCCTGGATAGGGAAAGGCTTGGGCCTTAGGTGAGAATCCCTAAACTCCACCCGCTCCAGCTCCTCCCCTCTGAGTTTGATAACATTCATCTTACACCTCCAGCATTCACCTTGAGTTCTCGTACAGTTCCTTCAGACGCAACTGCTCTCCGATTGTGCACGTCCTAGCCTGGCCTGCACGTGCCCCAGCTCCACCTGCGCGCGCGACGCTCTTGCAGCGCGCTCGCGTGCATCTGTGTCTAGGCTGCGCGACTGCGCCTCACCCGANGCTCGCGTCTGCCGCTCCAGTTGCCAGCCTCGCTCGCGTCCGCCGCCAGCCTCTCTCGCTCCCGTGCGATCGCCTCGCCCGCCTCGCTCGCGCCCAAGCGCCGATAGACACGGACTACCCTATTTAGGAGAATTATATTTTGGTCCCTGAGTTTTCTAGTTCAAGTATGAATTTCATCAAAACCTTTAATCTGGTAAAATCGAATAATCTGGATTTTTCTACTCGCTTGTGATTTGCTCGAACTTATCCCGCCTGTGCGACCTTTCATTATTGAGTGATTTTCAATTTTCAATTACTGTTGGTTAAATATTGTGAGATCCCTAATCCTGTTCCCCATTTCTGACTTGTTGAAAACCGGATTGCTCCTTAATCTGAATTGATAATTTTTTAATTACCTTCGATCTAATTTATTTAAAATTTTAAAAGTAATTGATTTTGGGGGCTTAATTAATTTCTCAGTCATCACAAAATTATTTTCTGATATTCAAGCATTAGTTTGTGAAAATCTGCTTTATAAAATTGTTGATTTCTAAACTGCATCGTCATTCATTCATCCCGCATTAAATTTGATATCAGAGCTTTAGGTCAGGTTAGGGCATATTTGCATCTGCATAAATTAGATCATATTTATTTTATTGCATGCGCACTCGTTCTGGTTCCGAATATTCTATTTCTGACTTTAAACCAACTAGTAGTATGGATTCCGAACTTCAAAGAGCATTAACTGAGATTATCACTAGATTAGATCGTATGGACGGTAGGATAGACCGACTTGAGGGCCAAAAGAATCAAGAGAGTGAAATCGAACAACCTAGACAAATTTATGGACCTAGAAGAACTGAGCATAACCCTATGGGTTATCAAATACGAGAATCACGTGAGCTAGAATAAAATAACTGGCGTGGCGTGAAAGTAGAGTCCCCTACCTTTGACGGTCGTCTGGACCCAAAGGCTTACTTAGATTGGGAAGCGGACATGGACCATTATTATGAATGGTACATGTCAGAAAATCAAAAGGTTAGATTCGCTAAGATGAAGCTCACTATGCAAGCCAAGCTCTACATAAATAATGTTGAGCGACTCTTGCAACACGGTCGACAAGAACCTATTGGATCGTGGGATGAGCTTAAAGCGAAACTTAGAGAGAAATATGTTCCTGTTTCGTATCAGCATCACCTATTAGATCAATGACAGAGGCTAACTAAGGGTAATAAAACTATCGCTGAATACATCACGAAGTTCGACAAATTCCTTATGCGATGTGGTGTTCATGAAGATCCAGAAGTCATATTTTCTAGATTCCGATCTGGACTTCGAGACGACATACAACGCGAAATTATTGTGAGGCAGATCCCAACCCTTGAGCAAGCTTATCAAGTTGCCCAAGATCTAGAAAGGTATCAAAGGTCGATTACACTACATAAAGTTGATCTGCACCCGATGGTAGCTCCCACAAGGACTGCGCCCTTAGGAACCAAGCCAGCTGATGGTTCACCAGCCACTGGCCGGCCTCTTGCCACTGACAAAGGCAAGATTGTGATCGGGGAAACCTCTCGTAGTGGTGGTAATTGGTCTATACGTTGTTTCAGGTGTCAGGGAATCGGTCACATGGCATCCGAATGTCCCATAAGAACAATGATCATAGAGCAGGATGATGAGTCTCCAACCTATAAGGATGACCCACCCACCTATGTGGCTGTTGAGACATTTATTGGCAAATTTGAGGATCCCGAGTACGAAGCTCTAGGATATGTCGGATTTACTTATGAGCCTGACTCTCATAGTAATCCTAGAATAGGGGTTGTTAGATGTGCTTTAACCCAACCCAAAGAAAGTGCTGATTGGCGCAGAACTTCTATCTTTCACACTTACATAAGAATCAATGAAAAAGTGTGTAAGATTATCATTGACAGTAGAAGTTGTATGAATGTGATCGCCACCACAACTGTGTCTAGGACTGGTTTAACTCCCGAGAGTCATCTCAATCCATATAAAGTTTCCTGGATTAACACCTCTTCCTTGGAGGTTACACAGCGATGCTTAGTTCTGATTCAGTTCAATTCCTATCAGGACAAAGTTTGGTGTGACGTCCTATTAATGGAAGTTGGTAGCATCATCTTGGGTAGACTTTGGTTGTATGATCTGGATGTTACTCTTCGAGGATGATCTAATTCCTGTGTGTTCACCTATAAAGGTGACAAGATCGTGATAGGTCCTTTTCCTCCTAAAGTCATTAGTAAGAAAGAGGCCTCAAAGAAAAAAGACCTTCACTTAATTAGCACTCGAGAGTTCGAGAAGAAAATAGATGAGAACTCCTTAATTTGGGCTGTTGCGGTTAAGGAAGTGAAGGAAAGTGATCCGGTTGAACCTCCACCAGAAGTAGTTCCTATACTTAAGGGATTTGCTGATGTGTTTTTGGGGGACCTTCCCGACTGCTTACCCCCGATGCGTGATATCCAGCACGCGATTGATCTCGTGCCTGGATCGACGCTTCCAAATCTTCCACACTACTGCTTGAATCCTGCTGAATATGCGGAGTTAAAATGACAGGTAGATGAATTACTTCAGAAGGGGTTCATCCGAGAAAGCCTTAGCCCTTGTGCTGTTCCAGCACTTCTGACTCCGAAGAAAGATGGATTATGGAGGATGTGCGTAGATAGTCGCGCCATCAACAAAATCACGGTCAAGTATCGCTTTCTCATCCCGTGCTTGGATGATATGCTTGATATGATGGCTGGAGCCACTATCTTTTCTAAAATTGATCATCAAGTTCGAATTCATTCAAGAGATGAATGGAAGACAGCCTTCAAGACGAAGGATGGCTTATATGAGTAGTTGGTGATGCCCTTTTGGTTATCTAACGCTCCCAGCACCTTCATGAGACTGATGACCCAAGTCCTGCGACCATTTATGGGCATTTTTGTCATGGTCTATTTTGATGACATCTTGATCTATAGCAGGACTAAGGAAGAACATGTTATACACCTATCCCAGATCTGTCAAGCCCTTAGGAAAGATAGCTTGTATGCCAATTTAAAGAAATGCGCATTTATGACTGATCGAGTTATCTTTCTAGGCTTCATAGTATCCTCTGAGGGTGTATCTGCTGATCCTGAGATGGTAAGTGCAATAGTTAGTTAGCCAGTTCCTCAGAGCATTCATGATATGCACAATTTCATGGACTGACGACTTTCTATCGTAGATTTATCCGTGAATTTAGCACCATCGTAGCTCCGATTACCAATTGTATTCGAAAGGGATCATTCGAGTGGATGAAGGCTACTGCTAAAGCTTTCGAAGAAATAAAGATTAGAATGACGGAAGCTCCAATTTTGAGACTTCCAGACTTCTCAAAAGTTTTTGAGGTCTCGTGCGATGCTTCTAGAGTTGGCATCGGTGGTGTACTATCCCAAGAAAATCACCCTGTTGTCTTCTTTAGCGAAAAATTAAACGAGGCTAAGCAGAAGTACTCCACTTACGATAAAGAATTCTATGCTGTTGTGCAAGCCTTGAGGTATTGGCGACATTACCTTTTACCCCAAGAATTCGTTCTATTCTCTGATCATGAAGCCTTGCGGTACTTGAACTCACAAAAGAAGTTGAATTCAAGACACGCAAAGTGCGTTGAATTCCTATAAGAGTACACCTTTGTACTTAAGCATAAAGTAGGAATCAAGAATAAAGACGCGGACGCTTTGAGTCGTCAAGTCTCACTCCTGTTCACTATAAGCATCGAAGTTGTGGGATTTGACAAACTCACCAAATCCTATAAAGATTGTCCTGACTTTGGAGTCATCTATGCTGCCGTGAAGGAAGGACAATCTCGAGAGTTCACTGACTTCTTAATTCAGGATGGCTACCTTTTTTGTAGTTGTAGACTTTGTCTCGCACGAACATCCGTTAGAGACTTCCTTGTTTGGGAGTTACACGCAGGTGGATTGGCCGGTCACTTTGGCCAAAATAAGACGATTGAGGTCGTAGAGACTCAATTTTATTGGCCAAGCCTCAAGAGAGATATCGCACATATAGTTGGTCAGTGTCGAACTTGTGCTGTGGCAAAATAACAAAAATAAAACACTGGACTTTATACGCCTCTACCCGTACCTGATCGTCCTTGGCAAGATCTTAGCATAGATTTTATTTTAGGATTACCTGATGTCTGAGTCTGTTGAGTCATTTGCACAACATGTTAGGAAATTGCATAAAGAGATCAGTAAAAAAATAAGTGCCAGTAATAACACTTATAAGAAATTAGCAGATTGTCACAAAAGAATGTAGAAATTTTAAGAAGGAGATTATGTGATGATTCGGGTTCGACCCGAGCGGTTCCCATCTGGAACTGTTAAGAAATTACAAGCTTGCGGAGCTGGTCCTTTTAGAATTAAAAAAAAAATTGGTTCGAACACGTATGCTGTTGATTTACCATAAGAGTATGGTATTAGTTTAACCTTCAATATCTCAGACTTGGTGGCATACAAGGAGCCAACAGTAATACCCAGTGATCTATTTAAGCCTTCATTACCCATTGAGAGTGAACCCTTACCTGAGTGCCCACCAGCCAAATCCACTTACAAACAGGAACAAATAGAGCAAATCCTTAATGAGCAGATAATTTTCACAAGAAATTGAGGATACCAGCGTTATTTGGTTCGTTGGAAGGGTTTACCCCCATCTGAGGATTCATGAATTACTAGAGATGAGCTGCAGAGACTTGATCCAGATTTGCTAGAGAGATATCACAGTAGAGAGGAGCCCTACTCGATAGAGTCGAGTCTTTCCCACCCGAGGAGAGTTAGTGGGGACGCCACGATCGACCGTCGATTCGTTCTTGGCAGTGTTTACCGTTGACGGCCGAGATCTAGCCATACTATTTCGATCTGGATTGATTGACTATTAGGATGAATTTGGAAAGATGAATGCTGTGGATCGCTGACTCGATGGATTGGAAATCTCCTATTCATTCTGATTGATTGAAGATTCTATTTTGGGATGATTTTATTTCTCGCATTTATTTGTATTAGTTATTTCTATTTCGGTGATCATTATTTTAGGCATGTTATCTAGTATTTCCTCGTTTGTGTGAAAAATTTATTACATTACATATTTTCTTTATTGAGTCAGTCTGTATGGAGGCCTATATAAACGCCTCCCTATTACTCTTATTTTTTTTAATGCGGAATAAATCTGATTTGTGTTTTTCTTGGGATTATTTAATTCTGGAATGAATCGATATCCTGGATAGGGAAGGGCTTGGGCCTTGGGTGAGAATCCCTAAACTCCACCCGCTCCAGCTCCTCCCCTCCGAGTTCGATTTCATTCATCTTGCACCTCCAGTATTCACCTTGACTTCTCATACAGTTTCTTCAGACGCACCTGCTCTCCGACCGTGCACGTCCCAGCACGGCCTACGAGTGCCCTAGCTCCACCTGCGCGTGCGACGCTCTCGCAGTGCGCTCCCGTGCGTCTATGTCCAGGTCGCGCCACTACGCCTCGCCCGACTGCGCCTCGCCCGACAGCGCAGCCCTGTGTGACATCCAGAAATTATATTTGAAGTTAAAAAAAAATTGAATTATAATTTGATTTGAGGCTTAAAAATTAAAGCTGATTTGGATTTAAAATGTAGGATTTTGGACCTGAAAATAATAATTTTGGACTTATTTATAAGAGGTTGGAAATAGAGGGACCAACTTGTAATTATTCCATTAAACAGTTAGGAACAGTGCAGCGGCGAACCGCCTTTCGCTCGCGCCCGCTAGCCTTTTCCGCGTGCCGTGTGCGGCTGGAGAGAGAAAAGGAAGTTTCTCTCTCTCTCTCCCTTATGGTCTCTCTCTCTCCCGCGTTTGCCGCACCAGCCGCGCCAGTCGCGCCCTCTGTCCCCTTTCCGCGCCAAGCCAAGCAAGTGTAGCAGCGGTGGTTGCTGCTGGGAACCAGAGAAGAAGGAGGAAGAAGAGGAAAAGAAAAAAGGAGAAGAAAAAGGAAAAGAGAGGAAAGGGAAGAGGAGAAGAGGAAAGCTGGGGGATTTTCAGGTTTGGTTGAGGTAGATAATCCTTTCCCTAAAACTATTATTGTTATATTATTATTTGTGAAAATGAATGAGGGTTGTGAGAATTTAAGAATTATGTTATTATACCCTGTACACTGTATATGTTGTTATAAATGGATAAAATATGCTTGTTTGTGAGGTGATGTGGTACTAATGGATTTTTGTATACCAAGAACCGACGAGGGTGGAGAGTTTCCTATATATATGTTATTTCGATGAGGGCGGGGAGTGTACGCTGGGTTATGTCCTAAGAAGAAGGAATCACTGATACAAGGTGCAGCTTCCGTCATGGCTTCTAGAGTAACAAACTGTAGGAGCTTTGTCAGGCTTCTAGGTGAAAGGGTATGAAAATAATAGATCCATATTACTGAATAGAATATTATTATATTGTGATGAAATTCAGTGTGTGCAATATTAAATGATGATAATTAATATGTATTTATGATATGGTATGTAATGCTATTTTGAGTAATGAAATGATAATTGCATTCTTGATTTAAAAAGGCGATGATGAGTAAGACAGGTTTCTCACAAGCGGTCACACATGCCAGCTCGAGCTTGATATGACTCAACGGCGTCCAAAACCCTTTTGGGCTGATGAGAAATGATTGTGGCATTTGAGGTGATTGATTGAGAAACCTGGGGCTAGAGATATAATAATAATGAGTAAAGATTAATTATGATATTGATATTAAAGGATAATATTTTTTAAGAGTATCTTGCATATTGGATTTGTTATAATAGAGATTGATTTTATTTGCTGGTTTGATTCTAATACATGAGTTGTATTCATCTGTGCGTAATATTGAATTGATTATTGTTATTTTTGGATACTATTTTATCTACTAGGTCTGTATTAACAGGCTCCTATCATTTTTGGTGGCAGGTGCGGCACTAGTTGGATCACGGGACAAGAGAAAAGAAGTTGAAGGTATTTCTGAATTGTGATATATAAGAATTTGAGTTGAGATAAAAAAAAATGGAAAGAATATATTACTTTCTAGCTTCCGGAAAACCGGGACGTCACAGTTGGTATCAGAGCTGTTACGATCTTATGTGGAGAATGTGGGTAGATATAGTGGATTACACTCACTAATCACTGTGTATGAGAGTTTTGGATATTAGAAAGATTGTGTATAATTCAGAGAAATATCTCTTTGGAAGTTGAAACTGATGAAATATTCTTAGCAGAATAAGTATAAATCTTTTACTGATAGTTTCTGTGATTGATGAATTAGGAATAGAAGACAATTTTGAGATGACGGATAAAGATTTAATGCTGATAGAGAAATATAAGATCAAGTTTGAAGACAGAATCCGACAAGAAGGGAAGGACAAGTTGGCAGAGAATGAGAAGTGTCAACTGTATATTGAAGGTTTACCTGCATCAATACAGGATATATTAAAAACATAGCAGTATACAAAGTTTGATAAGTTAGTTGAAGATTCAGAGATTGTAGCATCAAATCTGCTTGTAAATAAAGCAAGGAAATTACTTAGAAGTGGAAGAGTGATAATTAAGATGTAATATGTGATATTTTTGTTAATTTGTAATCTAGATGATGTTTTGGTTATACACTGAATGAGATTTTGATTGTACAGATGATTATGATTATTGCTGAAATAATATTTCTTATTGTCTAGGATAGGTGTTACTTGTTTTGTTTATGTCCTTGCTATTGTTTAAGTTATATGATTTGATAAATTGCCAAATTTGGAGGTTTCTCCTAGGATGTGTTAACAATTTGTTGAATTCGGAGATGGTTGTCTTTGTTTAATTTCTCTAGTTTTGAGATGTGGAAGATGCTCGAATTCTATTATAAGAGATGGTTGACATGTATCTTAAGCACAATAGATGAACAAGAATAAGTTAAGATTCGGTAACAAAAGTCGATGATTATAAATTTAGAGGATGAAATTTTTATAAGGTGGAGAGAATTGTGACATCCTGAAATTATATTTGAAGTTAAAAGAAATTGAATTATAATTTGATTTGAGGCTTAAAAATTAAAGCTGATTTGGATTTAAAATGAAGGATTTGGACCTAAAAATAATAATTTTAGACTTATTTATAAGAGATTGGAAATAGAGGGACCAACTTGTAATTGTTCCATTAAAACAGTTAGGAACAGCGCAGCGGCGAACCGCCTTTCGCTCGCGCCCTCCAGCCTTTTTCGCGTGCCGCGTGCGGCTGGAGAGAGAAAGGAAGTTTCTCTCTCTCTCTCTCCCTCACGGTCTCTCTCTCTCCCGCGTTTGCCGCACCAGCCGCGCCAGCTGCCCCATGCCGCGCCAGCCGCGCCAGCCGCGCCCTCTGTCCCCTTACCGCGCCAAGCCGAGCAAGTGCAGCAGCGGTGGTTGCTGCTGGGAACTAGGGAAGGAGGAAGAAGAGGAAAAGAAGAAAGGAGAAGAAAAAGGAAAAGAGAGGAAAGGGAAGAGGAGAAGAGGAAAGCTGGGGGATTTTCAGGTTTGGTTAAGGTAGATAATCATTTCCCTAAAATTATTATTATTATATTATTATTTATAAAAATGAATGAGCGTTGTGAGAATTTAAGAATTATGTCATTATAACCTGTACACTGTATATGTTGTTATAAATGGATGAAATATACTTGTCTGTGAGGTGATGTGGTACTAATGGATTTTTGTATAACAAGAACTGACGAGGGCGTAGAGTTTCCTATATCTATGTTATTTCAATGAGGGTGGGGAGTGTACGCCGGGTGATGTCCTAAGAAGAAGGAATCACTGATACAAGGTGCGGCTTCCGTCAAGGCTTCTAAAATAATAAACTGTAGAAATTTTTGTCAGGCTTTTAGGTGAAAGGGTATGAAAATAATAGATCCACATTACTGAATAGAATATTATTATATTGTGATGAAATTCGGTGTGTGCAATATTAAATAATGATAATTAATATGTATTTATGATATGGTATGTAATCCTATTTTGAGTAATGAAATAATAATTGTATTCATGATTTAAAAAGGCGATGATGAGTAAGACAGGTTTCTCACAAGCGGTCACACATGCCAGCTCGAGCTTGATATGACTCAACGGCGTCCAAAACCCTTTTGGGCTGATGAGAAATGATTGTGGCATTTGAAGTGATTAGTTGAGAAACCTGGGGCCAGAGATATAATAATAATGAGTAAAGATTGATTATGATATTGATATTAAAGGATAATATTTTTTAAGAGTATCTTGCATATTGGATTTGTTATAATAGAGATTGATTTTATTTGCTGGTTTGATTCTAATACATGAGTTGTATTCATTCTGTGCGTAATATTGAATTGATTATTATTATTTTTGGATGCTGTTTTATCTATTGGGTCTGTATTAACAGGCTCCTGTCATTTTTGGTGGCAGGTGTGGCACTAGTTGGATCACAGGACAAGGGAAAAGAAGTTGAAGGTATTTCTGAATTGTGATATATAAGAATTTGAGTGGAGATAAAAAAAAATGGAAAGAATATATTACTTTCTGGCTTCCGGGAAACCGGGACGTCACACCCCGTGCTAGCCCGCGCGCGCCAGCACNCTGCTCCAGCCAGCGCGCCCGCACGCCCGCCTCGCTCGCGTCCGCCGTGCCCGCCGCCCGCTTGCTCTCTCCCGTGCGCTCTCCTAGCCCACCTCGCTCATGCCTGAGCGCCAATAGACGCGGACTACCCTAGTTGGGAGAATTACATTTTGGTCCCTAATTTTTCTGGTTTAGGTACGAATTTCAATAAAACTTTTAATCTGGTAAAAGCGAATAATCTGGATTTTTCTACTTACTTGTGATTTGCTCGAACTTGTCCTGCCTGTACGACCTTTTATTATTGAGTGATTTTTAATTACTGTTGGTTAAATATTGTGAGATACCTAATCCTGTTCCCCGTTTCTGACTTATTGAAAATCGGATTGCGCCCTAATCTGAATTGATAATTTCTCAATTACCTTTGATCTAATTTATTTAAAATTTTAAAAGTAATTGGTTTTGTAGGCTTAATTAATTTCTCAGTCACCACAAAATTATTCTCTGATATTCAAGCATTATTTTTGTGAAAATCTGCTTTACAAAATTGTTGATCTCTAAACTACATCATCATTCATCCATCCCCCATCAGTGAGATCCCTTCTCTAAAATCCTTTCTCGAAGTCTCAGTTCTTGGTCAAGACAGCTTAGTGATGGGCAGTCAAGGGCAAATCCCTTCTTGAAGTCCCAGCTTACGATCATAGCAGCTCGGCGATTGAAAGTCAAGGGTGACCTCTTTTCTAAAATCCCTTCTCGAAGTCTCAATTCATGGTCAAGACTGTTTGGTGACGGACAGTCAAGGGTAAACCCCTACTTGAAGTCCCAGCTTACGATCATAGCAGCTCGGCGATTGAAAGTCAAGGATGACCTCTTCTCTAAAACCCCTTCTCCAAGTTCCAGCTTATGGTCAAGCTAGCTTAGCGACGGGTAGTCAAGGGCAATCCCCTTCTCAAAATCCTAGCTTACAATCATAGCAGCTCGGTGACTGAGAGTCAAGGGTGACCTCTCCCCAAAAATCTCTTCTCTAACAGTTCCACGGAGCCGTTCAATCAATGAGCTGACGACTCTGCAGGGACTTCCATAAAGCAGTTCAGCCATGATGAGCTGACGACTTTGCAGGGAGTAATCTCTTCTCTAAAACCCCTCTCAAACAGCTCTCCTCTAACTGCTTTTCTCTAACAGCTTTCATGGAGCAGTTCAACTACGACGAGCTGATGACTCTACAGGGAGTATTTTTTTCTCTAACACTTTTTGTCGAACAGCTCTTCTCTAACAGCTTCTACAGAGCAGCCCAACCATGTCGAGCTAATGACTCTACAGGAAGGATTTCCATGGAGGTCCACTAAATCAACATAATTGAAACTAGCATGTACATCAATGAACGTTATGCTCTGGAGGGGGACATGTTAGAACCTTCTCTAACACCCCTTGCCAAACAGGGTCCCAAGTCGAACAGCAGCTCAAACCGAGCAACTCAAGCCTAACAGTAGCTCAAGCAGAGCAGTTCAAGCCTAACAGTAGCTCAAGCCGAGCAGCTCAAGCCTAATAGCAGCTCAAGTTGAGCACCAGCTCAAGCCTAATGCAGCTCACGTCGAACAACAGCTCAAGCCTAATAGCAGCTCAAGCTGAGCAGCTCAAGTTGAGCAGCAGCTCAAGCTGAACAGCAGCTCAAGCCTAATAGCAGCTCACGTCGAACAACAGCTCAAGCCTAACAGCAGCTCAAGTCGAACAACAGCTCAGGCCTAACAGCAGCTCAAATCAAACAACAGCTCAAACATAACAGCAGCTCAAGCTTAACAGTAGCTCAAGCCAAACAGTAGCTCAAACCGATCAGCTCAAGCCTAACAGCAGCTCAAGTCGAACAGCAGCTCAGGCCTAGCAGTAGCTCAAGTTGAGCAGCTCAAGCCTAACAGCAGCTCGAGCCGAACAACAGCTCAAGCCGAACAACAGCTCAAAGAGATATCACCAGATCGTATTCTCCGTACTACTATGTCAACTCAGCATTTAAGACTGCATGAGAGCCCACTTCCTAATCGTCCTTTGCAGGAATAGTTGTCAGAAGTGCCAGATCGTATCTATTATGTTCCCTCCTCTCCAGACTATAAATAAGCAAGAGGAGGAGAAGCTAAGGGGCCACTCTCTCTCTGGCTCTCTCTCTCTCTAGCCGATCTGCCCCTCTCCTTTCTCTATCCCTCTCTTGTACTAATTCGGTCTTCATTTAGAGATCAAGTTTTGTAAGAGGAGATTCGATTAGTGGATTTAAATTACCTAGACGGCATCTTGATTTTTCTCCTGGACACTCGAGTTTCTACATAAAAATTGTCATCTCATTTCTCTTTGTTGTGGCATATTTTTTGCATCAACAACCTCAAAGTACTATGATTTTTTTTCTTTTCAAAGAGTTTTTCACCTTAATGTGTATTATTTTTTAGTTCAATTTTCTATTCCTTTCATGTATTACAAATGACAATCTCCTCTGCGCAAGAACCAAGCGTCACTTTTTATGCATTCGAAGAACTACTTCATTAATGTCTATATCTTGTTATTAACACAACATTAACCTATTAGTTCAAATCAGTCTTCAAATTCAATACTTATATCATTTTATACTGTACACCTCTTAAATTGTGGTGACTTGAAATTTAAACCTTTTGGATTAGTAAATTTCGACCCAATTTTAACTCGAAATTTCAAAATCGACTTGGCTCTTTAAATTTCGACCAGATATCAGGCTCACAGGTAGTTTTCTCCACAAATAATGCCATGTAAGCATTTTAACATTGGCAAACTTCTGACTTGGAGATGTTCTTGAGAAGCTTCGTATAAGCATAAAAAATTGGATCACGAATTAAGTTTGACTTGGCCAAATTATTGACTGCAGGAACACATTTGGATTATGATTTATGAATTATGAACTACGTTACTGAGCTGAGACGAATGTCATAAATCGCCTTCAAATTTTCAATTGACTTTTTTTAATAGAAAACATAAGATCAAACTTTAAAAAATGTTGGATAAATTGCAAATTGATCCTTTTAGATTTATCTTATATGCACTTAGGTCTCTAATATTTCTAAGTTGAGTAGATCAATCCTCTGATTTGGGAATAGGACCGTTAACTATCTGATCTTGAGCTGGTTCAACCTCAGCCTAATATTAAATTGAAAGTTTTCGATTCGATTACAATTTGATCCAAAGAATAAATGATAAAAGTTCAATTATTAGCTCGATTGTGCTACGAGTTTCTTTGTGCCTTTTTTTTTGTTGTTGCGAGCTCTAGTCCTCCAAGCCTCCATCGCAAGCTTTTTCATGCCGCGAGGTCTCCGCCATTCTCCCGCTGCTTCGAGGCTAGATGGGATGCGGAAGACAGAATTTGAGGTGGGTGGGGCATGTTCGGATATCATGAAATAATATTTGCAGTGGGAAGGAATTGGGTACAAGACCAGTATGAGTATTGAGTTATGTATAGTGGGATAGGTTTCAGGTTTGAGTATTGGTTAACCTACATGAAAGTCATAATATGTAATTTTAGACTTGAACCTATCGTGAATAGTGAATTTATCAGCAGTCTTGTATAAAATGCTAAGTTTTTTTTAAAATTAAAAATTTAGAAATTTTTCGTCAATTTTAACTAGTAGGATAAAGGCTTAGTTTATTGTTGTCGTAGAAATTTAGAAATTTTCACATAAAAATTTCTTTTATCTTCCTAGTTTTATGTTTTTGCTTTCTCTTTTATTCATTAAATCTCTTTCTACAATATTTTACCTAGTGAACCTCAACATCGCTTAAAGCAACATCAAATAATGTGAAATGTTTTTAATCAAATTTTTTTTAAAATAGTAAAAATAAATTACCGATTTTCCATTAACCTGGAAGAACAGAGCAGCTAGCCTTGCGCTCTTCCATATCTTGAGAAGAAGAAGATGCTCCCAGATGCAGAGCCCGATCGCCCTGTAATCTCTGCCAGATTCATTTGCTGGCAAAACTCACTCCTCTTTTGAAAAATTTAACACGAGAACTTTTCAAGAGGTTACCTATCCTAGTACTACTCTAACTCAAGCACGTTTAATTGCAGAGTTCTGATAGAATTCAATGCTTTAGCGCTGGTGTAGTCGCACAAATAAAATTTATTTTTCAAATTCTATTTAGATCACCAAGGACGCTGTCGCCCGATTTCTGCTTCGTATTCTCCTGATGGAGTTCGAGCCCAGAAATAAAATAACCAGCACTGCTCCCTCCCAAGCACGCTTAACTCACGTGATTTTTTTCCAAAAAAAGATGCAACACGAGCACTTCCCAAGAGCTCACTCATCCTAGTACAACTCTCACCCAAGCACGCTTAGCGGCAGAGTTTCGATGAGATCTGGTGCTTTAATGCTAACATAGTCGCACTCATAAGATTTATTTCCCGAATTCTATTTAGATCACTCGGAACGTTGTCGCCTGATTTCCGCTTTGTATTCTCCCGATAGAGTTCAATACCCGAAATAAAGTTCATTTCTTCTTAAATGATTTTCTGAAAAATCGGCGCAACGCGACCGCTCCCCAACAAGTCGACCATCCCTGTGCTGCTTCCGCCCAAGCACACTTAACTCACGTGACTTTTTTGTAAAAAAGAATATAATACAAAAAATTCCTTGGAAGTCACCCATCCTAGTACTACTCTCACCCAAGGACGCTTAACTGCAAAATTCTGATGAGGTCTGGTGCTTCAATGCTGGTATGGTTGCACCCAAAAAATTTGCTGCCTGAATTCTATTTGATTACCTGGGACGCTGCCGCCTGATTTTCGCTTCGTATTGTATTCTTCTGATAGAGTTCGACCCCCAAAATAAAATTCATTTCTTCCTAAATGATTTTCTAAAAAACCACCGTCTCTCTCATTTAGGTGATGCTTCCGCCCAAGCACGCTTAACTCACGTGATTTTTTCTAAAAAAAATGTAACATGAGGACTTCCCAGGATGTCATTGATCTCAGTACTATTCTCGCACAAGCACGCTTAACTGCGGAGTTCTGATAGGGTCTGGTGCTTTAGTGTTAGTATGGTCGCACCTGCTAGGTTTGCTTCCCGAATTTTATTTAGATCACCCGGGACCCTGCCGCCAAATTCTTGCTTTGTTTTCTCCAGATTGAGTTCGATCTTCGAAAATAAAATTTATTTCTTACTAAATAATTTTTTGAAAAAATGACTTTCCAGTGCGTCGCCCATTCCGGTGTTACTCCCTCCCAAGCACGCTTAACTAACATGATTTTTTTAAAAAAAAAGATGCAACACAAGGACTTCCCTGGATATCACTTGTCCTAGTATAACACTCGCCCAAGAATGCTTAACAGCGGAGTTCTGATGGGATCTGAAGCTTTAGTGCTGGTATGGTCGCACCCATCAGGTTTGCTTCCCAAATTCTATTTAGATTACCCGAGACGCTGCCCACTTGATTTTCACTTTGTATTCTCCTGATGGAGTTCGACTCCCAAAATAAAATTCATTTCTTCCTAAATAATTTTCTGAAAAACCACCGTGTCTCTCATCCCGGTGATGCTTCCGCCCAAGCATGCTTAACTCACGTGATTTTTTCCAAAAAAATACAACACGAGACTTCCCAGGAGGTCATCAATCTTAGTACTACTCTCGGCCAAGCATGCTTAACTACGCAATTTTGATGGGAACTAGTGCTTTAGTGCTGGTATGGTCGCATCCGTTAAGTTTGCTTTCTGAATTCTATTTAGATCACCTGGGAAGCTGCCACCAAATTTCTGCTTTGTATTCTCCTAATAAAGTTTGATCTCCGAAATAAAATTTATTTCTTACTAAATAATTTTTTGAAAAATCGGCGCAACGCGATGGCTACCCAGCGCATCACCCATCCCGATGCTGCTCCCGCCCAAGCACACTTGACTAATGTGATTTTTTTCGAAAAAGGATGTAACACAAGGACTTCCCTGGATATCACCCGTCCTAGTACTATTCTCGCCCAAGCATGCTTAACAGCGGAGTTCTCATGGGATCCGGTACTTTAGTGTTAATATGGTCATTAGGTTTGCTTCCTAAATTCTATTTAGATCATCGGGGACACTGCCGCCCGATTTTCGCTTTGTATTCTCCCCAAAATAAAATTCATTTCTTCCTAAATAATTTTCTGAAAAACCACCATGTATCCCATCCCGGCGATACTTCTGCCCAAGCATACTTAACTCACATGATTTTTTCTAAAAAAAATACAATAGGAGAACTTTTCAAGAGGTCATCGATCTTAGTACTACTCTCGGCCAAGCACGCTTAACTACACATTTTTGATGGGATCTAGTGCATTAGTGCTGGTATGGTCACATCTGTTAAGTTTGCTTCCCGAATTCTATTTAGATCACCCGGGGCGCTGCTGCCCGACTCTCTCTTTGTATTCTCCTGATGGAGTTCAACACCTGAAATAAAATTTATTTTTTTGTAAATGATTTTATGAAAAACCAGCATAACGCAACAGCTTCCCAGCGCGTTGCCCATCCCGATGCTGCTCCCGCCCAAGCATGCTTAACTCACGTGATTTTTTCTAAAAAAATGCAACACAAGTACTTCCTAGGAGGGAATCCTAATACTACCCTCGTCCAAGCACGCTTAACTGCAGAGTTCTGATGAGATCTGGTGCTTTAGTGCTGCTATGATTGCATTGGCTAAATTTACTTCCTGAATTTTATTTAGATCACCCGGGATGCTGCAGCCCAACTTTCGCTTTGTATTCTCTAGATGGAGTTCGACACCTGAAATAAAAATCATTTCTTCCTAAATTTTTTTCTTAAAATCTATGGCAACGCGATGACTTCCCAGTGTGTCGCCTATCCCAGCGTTGCTCCTGCCCAAACACGCTTAACTCACATGATGTTTTTCACAAAAGGATGCAACACGTGGACTGCTGAGGAGGTCACCCATCCTAGTACAACTATCGCCCAAGCACGCTTAACTGTGGAGTTTTGATGGGATCCGATGCTTTAGTGCCGGTATCATCGCACCTGTAAGGCTTGCTTCCCGAATCCAATTTAGATCACCCGGGAAGTTGCTTCTCGATTTCCACTTTGCATTCTCCTAATGGAGTTTGACCCCCGAAACAAAATTCATTTCTTCCTAAAAGATTCTCTAGAAAACTGGAGCAACGCGATGGCTTTCCACTGCATTGCCTATCTCGGCATGGCTCCTAAAAAAGTACGTTTAACTCACTTGATTTTTTCTAAAAAAAAATGCAGCACGAGAACTTCCCAAGAGGTCACCCATCCTCATACTACTTTCGCCTAAGCACGCTTAATTACGGAGTTCTGAAGGGATCTGGTGCTTTAGTGCTGATTTGAACCCCAAAACAAAATTCATTTCTTCCTAAACGATTCTCTAGAAAACTGGAGCAACGCGACGACTTTCCATTGCATCGCCTATCCTGGCGTGGCTCCTACCCAAGCATGTTTAACTCACGTGATTTTTTTTTAAAAAAAATGCAACACGAGGACTTTCCAGGAGGTCACCCATCCTTATACTACTTTCGTCCAAGCATGACTAACTTTAGAGTTCTAATGAGATCCAGTGCTTTAGTGCTAGTATGGTCATACCAATTAGTTTTGCTTTCCGAATTCTATTTAGATCACCCGGGATGCTGTAGCCTGATTTTCGCTTTATATTCTCCTGATGGAGTTAGAGCTCCGAAATAAAATTTCCAGCGCGTTGCCCATCCCTGCGCTGCTCTCGCCCAAGCACGCTTAACTCACATAATTTTTTGCAAAATATGATGCAACACAAGAACTTTCCTGGAGGTCACCCATCCTGTTACTAACTCTCACCCAAGCAGGCTTAACTATAGCGTTCTAATGAGATCCCGTGCTTCAATGCACGTATGGTCGCACCTATAAAGTTTGCTTCCAGAATTCTATTTAGATTGCCCCGAACGGTGTCACCCGATTTCCACTTTGTATTCTCCTGATGGAGTTTGACCCCCGAAATAAAATTCATTTCTTCCAAAATGATTTTCTGAAAAATCGGCGCAATGCGATGACTTTCCAGCACATCGCCCATCCAGGCGCTGCTCCCACCTAAGCACGCTTAACACACATGATTGTTTTCAAAAAATGATACAACACGAGGACTTCCCAGGAGATCACCCATTCTCGTACGACCCTCGCCCAAGCACGCTTAACTGCAGAGTTTTGATAGGATCTGGTGCTTTGGTGCTAGTATGGTAGCACCCGCAATAATTGCTTCCTGAATTCTATTTAGATCACCCGGGACGCTGCTAGACGACTTCCGCTATGTATTCTCTTGTTGGAATTTGACCCCCGAAACAAAATTCATGTCTTCCTAAATGATTTTCTGAAAAACAGGCGCAACGCGACGGCTTCCCAGTGCGTTGCTAATCTCGATGCTACTCCCGCCCAAACACGCTTAATTCACGTAATTTTTTTTTATAAAAGGATGCAACGCGAAGATTTCCTAGGAGGTCACTCATTTTATTACTACTCTCGCCCAAGCACACTCTAGTGTGGTCGCACCTGTAAGATTTGCCTTTCGAATTCTTTTTAAATCACCCGGGACACTGCCACCTGATTTCTGCATTGTATTCTCTTGACAGAGTTCGACCCCTAAAAAAATTCATTTCTTCCTAAATTATTTTCTGGAAAACTGGTGCAATGCGACGGCTTCCCAGTGTGTCGCCCATCCCAGTGCTGTTCCTATCAAAGCACGCTTAACTTACATGATTTTTTCCAAAAAAGGATACAAAACGAGGACTTCCTAAAGAGTCACCCATCCAAGTACTACTCTCTCCCAAGTACGCTTAACTGCAAAGTCCTAATGGGATCCGGTACTTTAGTGCTAGTATAGTTGCTCCTGTAATGTTTGCTTTCAAGCACGCTTAACTGCGGAGTTCTAATGAGATTTGGAAATTTAGTGTTGGCATGGTCGCATCCAAAAGAATTACTTTTTGAATTCTATTTAGATTACCGGGGATGCTGCCTCCCGAGTTCTAAGCTAGGTTTGCTTCCCGAATTTTATTTAGATCACCTGGGACGCTGCTGCCCAATTTTTGCTTTGTATTCTCCTGATGGAGTTCGACCTCCTAAATAAAATTTATTTCTTACTAAATAATTTTCTGAAAAACCAGCGTAACGTGACAGCTTCCCAGCGCGTCGCCCATCCAGTTGTTGCTCCCGCCCATGCATGCTTAACTAATGTGATTTTTTCCAAAAAAAGGATGCAACATAAGCACTTCCCTGGATATCACCCGTCCTAGTACTACTCTCGCCAAGCACGCTTAACATCAGAGTTCTGATGGGATCCGGTGCTTTATAATTAGTATGGTCGCACCCATTAGGTTTGCTTCCCAAATTCTATTTAGATCACCCAGGACGGTGCCGCCCAATTTCCGCTTTGTATTCTCCTGATGGAGTTCAACTCCCGAAATAAAATTTATTTTTTCCTAAATAATTTTCTGAAAAACCAGCGCAATGCGATGTTTTCCTAGCGCGTCGCCCATCCCAGTGCTGTTCCCGCCCAAGCATGCTTAACTCATGTTATTTTTTTTTAAAAACGGATGCAACACTAGGACTTCCCAAAAGATCACCCTTCCTAATTGGGATCTAGTGCTTTAGTACTGGTATAGTCGCACCCATAAGGCTTTTTTTCTATTAACACATGGCTCCAGCGTTGCATCTCAACCATAGACATGGCTCCCGGAGGGACCCGCTCTTAACCCCTCTGTCTTTATTAATAATAATCCTCTCTTTCTCTTGCAGACTTCAAGCCTCGATCCTTCTAGTTCGCTCTGCCAAACATATCAGCCACGATGATTGGTGCAAAAGCCTCCATTCTGTCAGATATTAGGATTGAGCTCAACCTCACGACAGCGGACACGATGTTTCGCCAACTCCAGAGCGAATAAGGAAGTTTATTAAGGCATATGTTTCAAACATATTGTCACGATCAGAGTGCCTTATCTGCACACTTCTCAATTCCCATGCGCCACGAAAATCAAGACGTTGCATACTTCAGCCACTATAGGTTCCCATGATACGTGAAGGATGAGAGGCTGCATGCTCTATCTACTTTTTTCGGTTTCCCTGAAGGCTGACAGTGGGGGAACCACTGGTATAGGATCAAAAGAATTGCAACATTCTCATCCGAGGAATTTGCTACAAACTGTCTATAAATACCCTTGAATTAGGCTCCAGGGGAAGGGGGTTTTTTCACAATATTTTATTTTCTTTTTCTGCCATACACACCACTATACTAATCCCTAGCGGACCTTTTTTTGAGATATAGTGAAAGACTTCAAGTTGATCCCCGTGAATGTAGGGGATTTCATCCCTAAACCAGCTTAAATCACAGTTTGTTTTTCTAGATGGTTTTGATCCTCATTTAAGCCCTAATCATTAGGCTTAGCTCTTTGCGTACTTCTGTCTCTTAAAACTCTTTCTCACGTCAATATTTTCTGGTGATCCAATTGAGAACTGAGAAGATGGTAGCAAAGATACGCAGAACCAACTCCCCAGCCTATAGTGCACAAGTCGCCAGGTGATGAAGTTTCAGCTTCCATGTCCCGGTGTCACGCTGGATCCACCTCTTCCTCTAGAGCACCCATATGT
>JAEMOT010003947.1:3424-17726 GCA_019297695.1 Apostasia ramifera | reverse complement strand
TTTATTTCGTCATTGTATTTTAACAAAAGACACATATTTGGCACTCGATTCGATGCATTTGAACGTATTTCAATATAAAAGGAGCAATAATACCTTTACTTGATAGTTTATCGACGTATTTAAATGTAATAGACTTTATTAGATATTAATTTGTTCTATATCAATGGATTTCAACAGAATATTTGAAAGTTTACAACTATTTATTGATATATTGATAACTTTTAGATGAATATATGCATTTAAAGATCGTTTTATTACATGATAAGTTATTTTACCTGAATACAAGACATGTTACAATTATTCGATTATTTTGTGTTGTATTTGAATTGAATGCTAGCATTTAGATATTAATCTTTTCCATATCATGACATTCTAACTTAGCACGCACAATTATACAGTTCAGATTTGTTAAATCATTATATTTTATCTGAAAACATATGTTTGGCTATCGATTTTATGCATATGGCTGAATTTTTGCATAATACCGATAATTAAATATCTACTTAATAATATAACGATGTTTTTCGCTTAATAGAGACTTTTAGAGACTAATTTATTACATATCAATGTATTTGAATTAAATAGTGGTAATTTTATAACTATTCAATATCACATCAATGCATTTAACCAGAATAAATGCATTTTGTGAATAATTCATCGCATAATAAATTAGTTTATCTGAATTCTTGCAATATTGGCACTTACAATTCTATTAATTACACATCATGGCATTTTGAATTAGTACTCGCTATTGCAGGATATATATTTGTTACATAGAGTCATTTAAATGGAAGACACATAATCGGCATTCGATTTGCTGCATTTGAAGTTAGTTTCTCATAAAAGCAGCAATTGCACATATACCTGATAGTATATCTACGTATTTAAACTTAATCAACTCATTTGGGTACAGATTTGTTCCGCATCAATGTATTTCAATTCAAAAGTCGAATGTTTATGACTATTTATTGATATATTGTTAAATTTAACAGGAATACTTGCATTTGACGATCGATACATTACACAATAAGTTATTTTAATTGAATAATAGTAGTTTTACGATTATTTGACGATGTTTCACTGTATTTCAAATGAATACAAGGATTTAGATTTGTTTCTATTCCAAATTAAACTATTTTAACTATGTACTCACAATTGCGCATTTTAAATTTGTTATATCACAGTATTTTAACTGAAAATATATATTTAGTGATAGACTCGGAGAGTCTGATTGGATGTTAAAAGAATACCCGCTATTACACCTCTACTTGACAGTATATCGGTGTATTTCAACTTAGTAAACACTTTGAGAGACGGATTTATTATAAATAAATATGTTTGAATTAAATATTGGCAAATTTATGACTATTTATTACTATAACAATGAAGTTAAGCTGAATAGATGCATATAGGTACAATTCACTATATAATAAATTATTTTGCCGAAATACTAGCAATTGTCTTACTGTTCGATAAAGTTTTATTATATTTATGAAGAAAACTAACGTTTAGATATTAATCTATGTAATATAAAAATATTTTAACTTAGTACTCAAAATTATATATTTTAGATCTATTATATCATTGTATTTTAACTGAAAATATATAATTGGCAATCGATTCGATGCATATGATAGATTTTTATTATAAGACTTGCAATTACACATCTATTTCGTAGTATATCAATGCTTTGCAACTTAATAGATACTTTTAGAGACTAATTTACTACATATTAAAGTAATTGAATGAAATAGCGAAAAATTTACAACTATTTCTTGCTATTATACAATTGAATGAAATAGCATTTAGATATTATGGCATTTTAAGTTAGTACTTGCTATTGCACGATATATATTTGTTATATAGTCGTATTTTAATGGATGACAAATATTTGACATTCTATTCGATGCATTTGAACGTATTTCAATATAAAAGCAGCAATAATACCTTTACTTGATAGTTTATCGACATATTTAAATGTAATAGACTTTATTAGATATTTATTTATTCTATATTAATGGATTTTAAGAGAATATTTGAAAGTTTACAACTATTTATTGAAATATTGATAACTTTTAGATGAATATATGCATTTAAAGATCGATTTATTACATAATAAGTTATTTTACCTAAATACAAGAAATGTTACAATTATTCGATTATTTTGTGTTGTATTTGAATTGAATGCTAGCATTTAGATATTAATCTTTTCCAAATCACGACATTCTAACTTAGCACGCACAATTATACAGTTCAGATTTGTTAAATCAATATATTTTATCTGAAAACATATGTTTGGCTATCGATTTTATGCATATGGCTGAATTTTTGCATAATACCGAAAATTAAATATCTACTTAATAATATAGCGATGTTTTGCGCTTAATAGAGACTTTTAGAGATTAATTTATTATATACCAACGTATTTGAATTAAATAGTGGTAATTTTATAACTATTCAATATCACATCAGTGCATTTAGCTAGAATACATGCATTTTGTGAATAATTCATCGCATAATAAATTATATCTTGGTATTTCTACTTAATACTCGTAATTACCCAATTTAGATTTATTATATTGATGTATTTTACTATATCAATGACATTAGATCAAATACAAGAATTTAGAAAATGATTCGTTACCTTTTAAGTTCTTTTAACTGGTTACTGTCAATTATACAATGATTGGATAATTGTTTATTATATTTGAATAAAATTTAGCACTTAAACATCGATTTAATATATATCAAGGCATTTTAAATTAGTACTCTCAATTATATGATTTATATTTATTTCGTCATTATATTTTAACAAAAGACACATATTTGGCACTCGATTCGATGCATTTGAATGTATTTTAAGATGAAAGCAGAAATTATCCTAAACCCTAAATCTTACACAAATACGTGATAGTATATCGACGTTTTTAAACTAAATAAACTCTTTTAAGTACTGATTTATTCCATATCAGTGTATTTCAATTGAATTGTGGAAAGTTACAACTATTTATTGATATATTAATAAATTTAAAATAAATACATGCATTTGGAGATCAATTCATTGTATAATAAGTTATATTAATTAAATAATAGCAATTACATGATTATTCAAAGATTTTTTATTGTATTTGAAATTAATACTAACATTTAGACATTTATCTTTTCCATATTAAGGTATTTCAGCTTAGTATCTATAATTACGCAATCTAGATTTGTTATATGAATGTATTTTAACTGAAAACAAGTATTTGGTGATCTACTCGCGGCATACGATTGGATTTCAATGTAATACTAGTAACTACACTTCTTCCTGAATGATTCGTTACATTTTTAAGTTCTTTTAATTGAATACTATCGATTATACAATAATTTGATAATTATTTATTGTATTTAAATAAAATATTAGCACTTACAATTCTATTAATTACACATCATGGCATTTTGAATTAGTACTCGCTATTGCACGATATATATTTGTTACATCGAGTCATTTTAATGGAAGACACATAATCGGCATTCGATTTGATGCATATGAAATTAGTTTCTCATAAAAGCAGCAATTGCACATATACCTGATGGTATATCTACGTATTTAAACTTAATCAACACATTTGGGTACAGATTTCTTTCGCAACAATGTATTTTAATTCAAAAGTCGAATGTTATTGTTAAATTTAAATGGAATACTTGCATTTGAAGATCGATACATTGCACCATAAGTTATTTTAATTGAATAATAGTAGTTTTATGATTATTTGACGATATTTCACTGTATTTCAAATGAATACAAGGATTTAGACATGTTTTTATTCCAAACTAAACTATTTTAACTATGTACTCACAATTGCGCATTCTAGATTTGTTATATCAAAGTATTTTAACTGAAAACATATATTTAGTCATTGACTCGGAGAGTCTGATTGGATTTTAACAGAACACCCGCTATTACACCTCTACTTGACGGTATATCGGTGTATTTCAACTTAGTAAACACTTCGAGAGACGGATTTATTATAAATTAATATATATGAATTAAATATTGGTAAATTTATAACTATTTATTACTATAACAATGAAGTTAAGCTGGATACATACATATAGAGTATAATTCACTGCATAATAAATTTTTTTGCCGAAATACTACCAATTGTCTTACTGTTCTATAAAGTTTCATTTTATTTATGAAGAAAACTAGTGTTTAGATATTAATCTATGTAATATAAAAGTATTTTAATTTAGTACTTGAAATTATATATTTTCGATCTATTATATCGTTGTATTTTAACTGAAAATATATAATTGGCAATCGATTCGATGCATATGATAGATGTTTATTATAAGACTTGCAATTACACATCTACGTCGTAGTATATCAATGTTTTGTAACTTAATAGATACTTTTAGAGACTAATTTGCTACAATTAAAGTAATTGAATGAAATAGCTGAAATTTTACAACTATTTCTTGCTATATCAATGAATTCAGATCGAAAACAATTTAGAAAATAAATCATTACATTTTATGTTCTTTTAAATGAAAACTATCAATTATATAACTTTTTGATGATTGTTTATTGTATTTGAATAAACTATTAGCACTCAGACGTCGATTATTAGATATTAATTTTTCTATATCCATGGATTTTACAGAATATTTGAAAGTTTACAACTATTTATTGATATATTGATAACTTTAAGATGAATATATGCATTTAAAGATCGATTTGTTACATAATAAGTTATTTTACCTGAATACAAGTAATTTTACAGTTATTCAATCATTTTGTGTTGTATTTAAATTGAATGCTGGTATTTAGATTTTAATCTTTTCCATATCATGACATTCTGACATAGTACGCACAATTATACAGTTTAGATTTTTTAAATCAATATATTTTATCTAAAAATATATGTTTGGCTATCGATTTAACACATAGACTGAATTTTTGCATAATACCGATAATTAAACTTCTACTTAATAATATAGCATTATTTTTCCTTTAATAGATATACTTTTAGAGAATTATTTATAACATATCAACGTATTTGAATTAAATAGTGATAATTTTATAACTATTCAATATCGCGTCATTGAATTTAGCCAGAATACATGTATTTAGTGAATAATTCATCGCATAATAAATTAGTTTATCTGAATTCTTGCAATTACTCGACTATTCGATGGTTCGCATTGATTTTGAGAAGAAAATTAGCATTTAGGCAGTAAGCTAAATCATATCAAGTTATTTTTACTTAATACTCGTAATTACCCAATTTGGATTTGTTATATTAATGTATTTTAACTTCAAATATATATGTTATGATCGATTTGATTCATATGATTAAACTTTAACATAATACCAGTAATTATACATCAACTTAATAATTTATTCAAGTATTTCAACTTAATAAACACTTTTTTTGACTGATTTGTTACGTATTTATGCATTTGAATTAAATAGTGATAATTTTATTATTATTTTTTACTATATCAATAACTTTAGACTAAATACAAGAATTTAGAAACTGATTAATTACCTTTTAAGTTATTTTAGCTGATTACTGTCAATTATACAACAATTTGACAATTGTTTATTGTATTTAAATAAAATATTAGCACTTAGACATCGATTTAATACATATCAAGTCATTTTAAATTCGTACTCTCAATTATACAATTTATATTTGTTTTGTCATTGTATTTTAACGAGAGATACAATTTGGCACTTGATTTGATGCATTTGAATGTATTTTTACATGAAAGAAGTAATTACCCTAAACCCTAAATCTTACGCATGTACATGATAGTACATCAACGCATTTAAACCTAATAAACTCTTTTGGGCACTAATTTGTTTCATATTACTTTATTTCAATTGAATTGTGTTTACAACTATTCATTCATGTATTGATAAATTTTAAATGACTACATGCATTTGGAGATCGATTCATTGTATAATAAGTTATATTGATTAAATAATAGCAATTACATGATTATTCAATGATTGTTTATTGTATTTGAAATGAATACTAATATTTAGAGATTTATCTATTCCGTATTTAAGTATTTCAACCTAGTACCACATTTATGTAATCTAGATTTGTTATATCATTATATTTTAACTGAAAATATATATTTGGTGATCGATTCAGTGCATACGAATGGATTTGAATATAATAACAGCACACTCTACTTGAATGATTCGTTATATTTTAAGTTCTTTTAATTGAATACCTTCGATTATACAATAATTCGATAATTGTTTATTATATTTGAATAAAATATTAGCTTACTGCCAAATATTTTAGGTTAGTACTTGCTATTGCATGATATATATTTGTTATATAGTCGTATTTTAATGGATGACAAATATTTGACATTCTATTCGATGCATTTGAACGTATTTCAATATAAAAGGAGCAATAATACCTTTATTTGATAGTTTATCTACGTATTTAAATGTAATAGACTTTATTAGATATTAATTTGTTCTATATCAATGGATTTCAACAGAATATTTGAAAGTTTACAACTATTTATTGATATATTGATAACTTTTAGATGGATATATGCATTTAAAGATCGTTTTATTACATAATAAGTTATTTTACCTGAATACAAGACATGTTACAATTATTCGATTATTTTGTGTTGTATTTGAATTGAATGCTAGCATTTAGATATTAATCTTTTCCATATCATGACATTCTAACTTAGCACGCACAATTATACAGTTCAGATTTGTTAAATCAATATATTTTATCTGAAAACATATGTTTGGCTATCGATTTTATGCATATGGCTGAATTTTTGCGTAATACCGTAAATTAAATATCTACTTAATAATATAGCGATGTTTTTCGCTTAATAGAGACTTTTAGAGACTAATTTATTACATACCAACGTATTTGAATTAAATAGTGGTAATTTTATAACTATTCAATATCACATCAATGCATTTAGCCAGAATACATGTATTTTATTACTAGTATTCTATTCAAATACATTGAATAATTATATAATTACTAGTATTCTATTCAAATACATTGAGATATAACACATTGGACTTTAAATGCTTTTATTCAATAGAAATACTTCAATATATCCAAGTTTAGTTGTAGAATTGCTAGTATTCATTGAAAATATAGTAATTTACATTGAATTGATCTCTAAAAGCATAGTTTAGTTAAAAAACATTGGTGTAATATTTAAAATTTATGTAATTATTAGTATTAAGCTAAAATAGATTGATATATAAAAAATCGATATCTAAATAAAAGCATTCTACTCAAATACAATGAAATATCATTATATAGTTGTGTAATTGCTAATATTCAGTTAACAAAACTTGACATATGACAAATTGATATTTAAATGCTTGTATTTAGTTTAAATTCACTAATATAGTAATTACTAGTTATATAATTTGTCGTGTTCAAATAAAATGCAATAATATGTAGCAAATTTGTCTTTTGTCTTTGAAAGCTTGTATTTTGTTAAAATTTCATGATATATAGATAATCATTATCCAAATGTCAGTATTCTATTTAAATTCAACTTAAATTCATTGATATAATAATTAATAGTTATATAATTACTAATGTTCAGCTAAAATTCAATAATATATAATGAATAACTCTCTAAATATGAGTATTCAAATGTATCAATATAATCATGATTAGTTACATAATTAATGAAGTTTAGTTAAAATACATTGAAATATATAGACAGATTATATATATATCAAATAGGTCCCTAAAAGTCTGTACTCCATTGAACTACAATGTTATATAATCGAATAGTTATATAGGTGATTATATTCACTTAAAAGACTTTGATATATCTCTAATTGGTTTTTAAATTTATGCAGTTGAAATACATCGATATAACATTCGAAACTTGCATAATTGTCAATATTATATAAAAAATACTCTGATATAAAACAAATCAACATCTAAATATGAGAATTCTGTTCAAATATATTATAATATAATTGAATGATTATATAATTACAAGTATTCAGTTAAAGTTTGTCAATAAAATAATGAATAGTTGTATAATTATTAGTATTCAGTTCAATAATATGAAACAAATCGGACTCTAAAAACAAATATTCAGTTGAAATACATAGAAATATCATTGTTTAGTAATACAATTGTTGGTATTCATTCAAAATACAGTAATATACATCAAATCGATCTCGAAACACTTGTGTTCACTTAAAATATATTAATATAATAATTAAAAATTATGCAATTAGCAGTATAGCAAATCGAAATTTAAATATAAGTACTTTGTTGAAATATAATGAAATATTATCGTATAATTGTAGAATCCTATTTAGTTAGAATAAGTTGGCATGCCATGAATCGGGGTACAAATGTCTGTATTCAACTTAAATTCATCAATGTAGTATTAAATAGATATATAATTGTTAGTATTCAATTAAAATTCATTAATATCTAACGAATAAATCTCTATAAGCCTGTATTTTGTTAAAATACTTTGATATGTAAAACATCAATCTATTTAAATAACTTAAACTCATTAATATAGCAATGAATAGTTGTACCATTATTAGTATTTCATTAAATTCTTTGATATATAATGAATCGATCTCGAAATATGAGTATTTAGCTTAAATTTATTGATATAGTTGTGATTAGTATTATAATTGCTAGAATAAAGTTAAAATATGTTCACGTGGATATAATTAATTTCTAAAAGCATATTTTTAGTTGAAATATAATGATATATCATTGAATAGTTGCATGATTACATTTATTCAGTTAAAATACTATAATATGCCTTGAATAAGTTTCTTAATGCTTGCACTAAGTTCAAATACATTAACATAATATTTGAAACTTGTACCATTATCAATATAATAAATTAGTGTCTAAATATTAGTATTTTATTTAAATATATTATAATATAATTGAATAGTTGTATAATTACTAGCATTTTGTTACAATACCTTGATATGAAATGAATCAGCCTAAAATTTGCTGGTATTCAATTAAATAAATTAATATGTAATCAGTCATTCTTTAAATATGTCTATTCAGCAATATAGTTAAGATAGTTGTATAATTACTGATGTTTAGTTTCAATACCTTGATATATTTACAAATCAAACTCCAAAGTATATATTCTTTTGAAATAATTTGATATATCATAGCTTAGTTATATAATTATTAATATTCATTTAAAATGTAATAATATATATCAAATCACTCTCCAAATGTATTTATTTAGTTAAAATATATAGTTATAATATTTAAAAATTATGTAATTATCAGTATTAAGTTAAAATACATTATATATAATGAATTAGTATCTAAATGCAAATATTTTGGTCAAACATAATGAAATATTATCATATAATTGTAGAGTCGTTAGTATTCGGTAAACATAGCTTGACATACAATGAATTGATTTTTAAATATAGATACTATTCAATTTAAATTTTGATGATATAGTATTAAACAGTTGTAAAATTATTAGTGTTCATCTAAGACGCATTGATAAGTAACCAATCAATTTCTAAAAGTGTGTATTCTATAAAAAAACCTTAATATGTAAATAATCGGTGTCTAAAGGCCAATATTCTGATTATATTTAGCTTACATTTGTTGACATAGCAAAGAACTGTCATACAATTACTAGTTTCAGTTGAAATTCATTAATATGTAATGAATCATTCTCTAAAAATATATGTATTCAATTGAAATGCAATGATATATCACCATTTTTATATAATTATTTTAATTCTGTTAAAATACTGTGATATGCCTCTAGTTAATTCGTAAATGCGGCCATTTAATTGAAATACTTTGATATAAAATTTCAACCTTATATAATTATCACTATTTTATTAAAATGCTTGATATAAAATAAATCTGTGTTTAAATTTTAGTATTCTGTTCAAACATATCGACATAGAATCATGTAGTTGTATAATTGATAGTATTTAATTAAAATACCATGATATGTTTTAAATTAATTTCTAAGTATAGTTATTCAGTTAAAATACTATGATATAATATTTGGAACTTATGTAATAGTCCATATTATGTTACATTGCCTTACTATATAGTAAATTAGTATCTAAATGCTACAATTATGTAACATTTGAAAGTGTGTATTCTATTAATCACAGTATTAAGTGTGTATTACGTATAGATTGTCTAAATGCTACAATTATTTAAAAGTGTGTATTCTATTAGAATGTCATATGTTTAATTAAAACCCCTCGATATTGCTTGAATTGATTTCTAAATGTTGGCATTCAGTTAAAATATATCAATGTTTTTTTTCAGTTAAAATATATCAATATGACAATTGAATTTGTATCATTGTCTGTGTTATATTGCAATACCTTAATATGTAACAAATTAGTATTTAAATACTAGTATTTTATGTAAATATATTAAAATATAATTGAATGGTTGTATAATTGTCAACATTCAGTTAAGGTAGCTTGATATGTAGTGTATTGATCTTTAAATCCATCTATTCAGCTTAAATCCATCAATAATGCAATGAATTGTTGTATAATTGTAAGTGTTTAATTCAAATATATTGATATTTAATAAATCGGACACTAAAGTTATGTATACAGTTGAAATACCTTAATATGTTATCTTTTAGTTGTATAATTGCTGGAATTTATTTACAATACTATGATATGAGTTAAATCAGTCCTTGAATGTGTATATTTAATTAAAATACATTGATGTAACATTTGAAAGTTATGTAATTATTAATATTAAATTAAAGTATATTGATATGTAACAAATCGGTGTCTAAATACAAGTATTTTATTCGAACACAATACAATTTTATCATATATTTGTAGAATTTTCATTATTTAGTAATAATTAGTTAATATGTAACAAATCGATTTATAAATATATTTACTCAGCTTAAATTTATCGATATGTAATAAATAATTGTATAATTATTGGTGTTTAGTTAAAATGTACGATGTGTAACAAATAGGCCTATAAATGTATGTTTCCTATTAAAATGTTATGATTTGTAAAAATCAATGTCTAAATGCTAGTGTGTTTAAATTCTGATTAAATTTATCAATATTATAATAAATAGTTCTATAATTGATAGTGTTCAGTTGAAACCCTTCGATATATAACAAATTGGTATTTAAATTTGAGTATTTAGCTTAAATTCATCAATATAGTCTCGTTCAGTTGTTTCATTACTAGGATTGAGTTAAAATATATTGATAGATATCAAATCGATCTCTAAAAGCATGTGCTTAGCGGAAATACGCTTATATATCATCGAATAGCTTTATAATTATTAGTATTCAATTAAAATACTTCTATTTGCCTCGAATTGGTTTGTAAATGCTGGCAATCAGTTGATAGGGAAGTAAAAAAAAAAAATAGTTGTATGTCCTACTTTAAATTTAGTAATAAAGAAGGTGCCCAGAAAGAAAAGGAGGCTCCCAGATAGGAGAACACCAGAGCCCCCCTAAAAGAAGTAGGGAGAGTAAAGAAGGAAGGTCATCCTTAGGGGGGCTTACGATTGGCGGCACAATGTAAAGTCCCCATTCAGTCTTAACTTCAAGGGGATCTACAAGAATGAGAAAGTGTGAATTGTTGTAGTGGCACAAAAGAGCAAGAAACAATTATGGGTGATTTCTCAGCAAATATCTGACCAAAGATTCACTATGCCAGTGGAGATGGGTTTGGCAGTAGGAGATCTAGCGATAACAGAGTTAAAGAAGAAAGTCGAGGAAACCCCCACTCCAAACCTCTATGCCAACATTGCGACCAGGACTTCTCAAGCCTTCCTAATATCTATGTGATCTTATTGATAATACTACTTCTGCTCTGCAGGTACTTACTCGCATCCCTTTGATGCTAAATAGGGCCATGAGAGCGGAGGAGCAGATTACTTGTATAGGCTAATCTTCTTCATCAAAGGGATTAATAAATAAGGACAATAAAGGCTCAGCTTGAAGCAAAATCCTCTGAGAAGAAAGCCCTTCAAAAAGTGAATAAGAGGCTTCAAGAGGACTTAGCTAAATATAAATGTGTTAAGGGTTTCAAAGGCAAATGCCTCATCCACAGAAGAAAAACTAAAAAAGATTCTTGAAGACTAGAGCGCCACCATCAAGGTCAAATCCGCAGAAGCAGTAAATGCCTGCAAAATTAGCTTAGAGTGTAGGAAAAATAAGTTAAATAGGATCAGAAGAGTCTGGGAAGAATTGATCTCTACTTTGATTAGAAAGGGTAAAATCACTATAGATAATCTTTCTGAAGTAGATCACATTCCTTACTTGGCTGTCGAATTCTCATATAAGGAAGAAATGTTGGAGTTCACTTATGAAATTATCTAACAGATATTTAATCTTTTGGATAACATCAAGAGCGCTCTACCTTCATAGATTTAAGATGCAATTGTATACTATTCATTGTATTCTGAGATTGAAAACTAATAAAATTCATTTACATACCTATCTCACCTAATATGTTATAAATTTAATGTACTGTTTCAGCAGATTGTATCATAAATGATTTTGGATGTATAACTTTAAGAATGTTTTTATCTAAGTAATGTGAATAATAACAATTCATTCCTAACTCATTCTAGGTGTTAAACTAGGAGAATGAATTTCAAAGAATATATTGAACTCAAATCAGATAATGCTTTAGAATGAATAAATTGTAATATTCATAATTATCAACTCTGATAATGAATGAACCTAGAATGGAAATGTTCTTCTAGGTTTAACTTGAGAATAAGTGCCCTTACGTGTACTTGCACAGAAAAAAAATAATATTACTAGTAGTGATCTTACTTGGGAGGAGTTACTTCCCCGATATTAAAGGACAATTTTGTCTAAAACATCACGTCCAATGTTTGTACTGAGAAATGGATTGACCTTCATTAAAGAGGCAAATCCTAGCAGGAAGTGAAAGCATTCTATTTAGAGAAGACCTGTATCAAAATAAGATAACAGAGACAACCCTAAAGTTACGAGCAGGCTCTTCTAAAGCTCTCCTGACCTTTGGACGTGTCATAGGATTCTGATTGTAGGTGTTTAGGAGATCCCACCTGCCTTACAGGCTTGACTAGACTCGGGGACCATTGTTAATTAAGAATATTAGTATGAAAAAGATAACATCGATTCCGCAATAACAAAGTATTAGAGGCGATTATGTGCATGTTGAACAGTGATAACATCAATCCTGGTATAAAGCATCATCGTTCATGATGTTAAATGAGCAGATTAATGCAAGTGAAACAATATTCATGGAATAGTCGTCATTCACGATGTTACAACTCACAGAGATGTACAATGAGGGGCTTCCATAGTAAATGCAATTTAGAATTCCCCGTGAACTAAATCCACAAGTTTCAAAAGACCATGAACGTAATGCGAATCCCAGATAGCCATCAGAATATGAATCCCATTATCAATAAAGAATATGAATTCCATAAAGAATGTAAAATCTTTGAGGTTTTTTTTAAATGTAATTCGATATTTAATGGATTGTTATTCTATGCTTAAATTTTTATAAAATAATTAGAAACTAACACATATAAAATAATTAGAAAATATATCATGTATTTTTTACTTAGCATTTAAATTAAATTTTGGACTCCTAACTAATGATAATAAGTTAATTTTCTTTTTGTAATACATATAAAATATAAATAATTAAATTAAACTAGGATAGAAAATATACTATTTTATCCCTAATATAAAATTGATAAAATCTTATTGTCTATGAAAAAGGATATCTTCTTTCAGTGACAGCCCAAATTAAAGAAAAAGTAAATATTAAAAAGATGGTTTCTTAAAATCTAAAGAAAGAGAGATAAAAAAAAAAGAAAGTTAAAGTTAAAAATGCCAATAAACATAATCTTTATGTCCCTATTTTAGAGTTTTGTTTTATTTAAAAACTTTAAATTCTAAATATTTTTATTTTGAAGTTATAGTTTTTTGATTTTTAATTTAATAAATAAAATTTATTATTTTTATGTACTCTGAGTGACTGCACCGCTACAATGTATACTGCATTTTGCAGCAAGATTTTAAAACTCGGTTTTAGTTTTAACAGTTTGATAATTTCAATAGTTTTGATATCAAAAATTTTGTTATTTTTTATATATTATTTAAATTTTATAAATTTCAATTAAACTTATTAATAATAATTATTGAATATTATTTTTTTTGGACAAAAAAGAGTTTCGATGATTTCGACTGAGATTTAGTCGAATTTTAGCAATTATGGTTTCAGTTGAAAATGCCCTGTTTGGCGCG
>JAEMOT010003943.1:41508-57103 GCA_019297695.1 Apostasia ramifera | reverse complement strand
TCTTATAACTAAACTCAAGATTATTCTAAGGGATAATTTAGTCCAAACTTTAATGATATGCATCCAATTAAAATATCTTCTAATATTATTATTATTATTATTATTATTATTATTATTATTGTATAATTGATTACAAATAAAAAAAATAAATAAATAAATAAAATTATTTATATAAATCATACATATCAATTAAAATTACGAAATCGTTACTAATAAAATTAAAATTGACATACCCGGATCTTATATATTATTTACATAATTCACTCGTATATTAAAAATAGTGAACCAGCAGTACTGGACTAATCTCTGACTTTTAAAAACTTTTTGTAGAAAGAGAGCATATTTCCATCATTTTGATCTACTTTCTATCCTCAAACAATTTTGATGAAAAATTCTGTAATTTTAAGCTTTATTAATCCGTATTTTTAAACTACCTCTGATTTTCAAAAATATAACATTCCGTGAATCCAATATAAAGTATTGTCCACTTTAACATTAGGAAAACTGTGACGACCTTAGCCATCACACTAAAATTTATCTAAGTTAGGGGAGAAGGAAGATTAATTCAACAGCGGAAGAAAGCTAAATAGATCAAAAGCTACTACAAGAGTTCACATATCTATAACTTAAAACAGAATTAAACATCCAACTAAAGTAAATGAAGCAGAACTACTATAGTCTCAACTGAACACATAAATAAATAAGTCACTCTCTAAGGAAAAAAGTAATAAATTAATTGTTCTTTTGACTGGCATTCTCCCCATTCCCATGATTAAGTGCTCCATTACCTGCCATGTTAGTGACAAAGTTCGTTAGAACAGACTCGTAGGTTGTACACTAACAAAGTCTTTAAATAAAAAATATTAAACAGCAATAATAATAATAATAATAACAACATGTTGACATAATATAATAAGAATAACAAACAATTAAACATATATAACATAGATTTTAATTAAGCATGCATGTATGATAAAGAAATGGAATAACACAGCATGAACAATAATTATGAAACAAACATAATATAATTTGCATAGCAAGTACAACATCAGCATATAAACAGAATCAATAAAATAAAATAAGTAACGAGCAAATTTCTTTTTATTACTTTCACTTTTATATTTTGGGCCCGTGATTTCTCGTACTACGCCTCAGCTGCCTTTACATCTTTGGGGATCGTCACCCCCTATGAATAGCCCTCCGTAGGCATATCCAATGGACGCCGTCGCGCCAAATATCATGTGAGGACCTCTAGTGGACATGTATCCACAGCAGACACGTATCTGCTTTGGGGATCGTCACCCCCCATGACAGTCGGAAACTGCCAATGGACGCCGGCGCGCCAAATATCATATCATATGCTCGAGCTAAGGCAGGTGCGTAATCCCACAGAAATCACATTTAAATTTAATTCATTGTCGCATTAAAATTCTTATATTTTAATTTATTAAATTGACAAGTCCATACACTTGCTCAAATATTAATTTATCTCGTCAAGTATGATGACCAATTTGTACACTTATTTACTCACGCAAGCCCGTACACTTGCCCTTCTAGTGGGTATCACATTCAAGAAAATAAATATATGATTGCAATTAAATAGTTATAGCTTAACTCAAATTTTAACTAGGATTTGAAACATCCATATAAATCACAACCATATTATTAATCTTCTAATTAAAAGAAATAACAAATTTTATTTTATTTAAATCAACTAGCTGAAGGATTAGGTAAAGCAATTATAGGAGCAAAGCATGATATATTGATTACTTAATCTAAATATTCTCTGCTAGTTACAGGAGTAAGAAAATTAAATAATAATGCTATAGATTTTGCTTGCCGTGAAGATCACAAAATAAAAATAATATGAATTTTTTAGTTAGAATTATTAATAGAAATATTCACAAGTGAATTTGTACTAAATAATAAATAAAATAAATTATATTATTTCTCAGTCACGATCGAATCATGGAGAAAACATCCAAACACAATTTCTAAAGTATTTTTAGATGCATACAACAATAAAATTTGAAGAGCAATAATATAACGAAATATATACACAAAAATCATGGATGTAGTTTATTGATTTAACGCATGAAATTAGATTTTTGTCAAATTAATTTTTTTATTCAATCATTTAATTTAAAATAGCAAGGTTAGGGTAAAACCTACCTCGAATTCACCATGATCTTAGGTTTTCTTGAGATTCGAAGAAAAAGGATCACTCCAAATTGCTAGATCCGGTCCAAGGCGTAAGAAAACGTGTAGATCAAGAAGAAAATGAAGAAGAATCGTCGATTTTGAGGAGGGAGATCCGGCTTCTTTCTCTCTCCAACTCATCACCTTCTCTCTCCAACTCGTCACTTTCTCTCTCCTCTCTCTAGGCCGGCGGCGGTTATAGAAGGGGAAGAGTTGAATCGGTGTTTTAGGGCGAAAAACTCTATTTCTTTCTCTGAATAATAATCTGGGGGTATTTCTGTAATTTTTCTTAGCCTTAATTTAAGGAGGTAGTTATGAATATTTAATGGGTAATTAAATTCATTGGATTTAAATTTTAAATAATCTGATTTAATTAAATTAAATATTAATTTCAGCCATTTTAAATTTTAAATCGCATAACAAATATTTAATATTTCATATATTCAATTTTAAATAATTAATTTCATCATAATAAATTAAATTAATCAAAAATCTAAATCTAAATTTTACCGGGATGTTACAAAAACTGTGATCTGAGCACTTCTCAGGAGTTCACTTATCCCAGTATTATTCCAGCTTTTGGGACACCTCTACTATTTGAAATCACGTTATCTACTTATACAGCACAGGATCTCCTTCTTTTTTTGATGTGAGACGATTCATTCTTGTGCCCTTCTCACCACTCATTATTCGGCCTAGAAGCTTGTCAGGGGTCACACTTTGCCTCAGTAATTTCTTTATCTTACGACATCACCCGACGATCAATCCGCCCTCTTTGGCGACAGGCGTCATAAAAGTTTTTAAAATTATGATGTAATTATTTAAAAATAAATTGAGACAGAGGAAAGGAAAGCAGTAAATACTAAAAAGGGAAGTTTCTGAAATTCTGGAGTGAGAAACCAGACCAAATAAAATGAACAAACTTAACTCTGTTTTCAATGAAACAGAGCAAAACACAAGAAAAAGCAGCAACAGACCCGCCCACGCTCCGCTCCACCAACTCCATCCGCCATTAATGTAGCTCCAAAGCGCAATGAATTCTACTCAGATTTTTTTACCCGCCTCCACTTCTCATCTTTTCCACCATAAATCACGTACAAGCATATTTCTTCAAAGAGGAGACAAAAACAGAGCCTTGAATGAGAAAAACAAAGCATTGAAGAAACCAAGGCGAAGTTGACAATCTAGGGATTGAAGAGCTGGCCAGCGCAGCGACACCTCCACTCCAGAGGCTTATAGTTAGATTTGTAGTGGTCGTTGGCCTGCCGGAGCATTACCGGCGAGCCGGGCAGGGCGGGGATCTGGACCGCATCACAGGGGTTGCAGGCGTTGCAGCGGTGGCGGCAGCTCGGCGGCGTTGAGCCGAGCCGGAACTTCTCCTCCACCACCTCGTTGAAGACGAAGAGAGAAGAAGGAAATATGGGTTTTTGTTCGAGTATTGAGATAATTAAATGGGCAACGAAATGATAACGAAGTACCTGTGGAGAAGGCGAGCTTGTTGGCGGCCATTGATGGGCGCAGCAAGAGGAGGTGGGAAGCAAGATGATGAAGTGAAGAATGGCTATGAAGGAGCCATGGAAGGGGGTCATGCCTCATAAACAGTGAGCTCACGTGGCCAGGAGAGGAGGGGAGAGGAGTGACGGGTGAGGGGCTTCTTCTTCTTCTTCCCTCTGTCTCGAGATGATATCGCGCATCGCTTTCTATCGTCATTTCTCTCCTCTCTGCCATTGAAGACATTAGAGGGGTAGTAAAACAGGTTAACGGATTAAGATCGGATTAAAACCCATGATGAAAACCATTCAAATTATTTTGTATTCTAATAAAAATAGTCACATTGATAATAATAAAAAAAAAACTTTCATTATTAAATGAATTAAAAATTACTACTTGAATCGACTTTTCTCTTCCCTCCGCAATTGAATTGACTTGTAATTTTCAAAGGAAATTACACCAAGCTCCAATGTTTTAACCACTATTTTGTGTAAGTCAACATTTTGTGAATAGTGTCCATGAGTCTCTGAGATAAGTTAAGGAATTATTATATACAAGTCACTTAATTTTTACTATCTTATATACTTTACATTCTGACCTTTATTTTTATATGCTAATTACTAAAATCTAATTAATATTTTAAATAACATCCTGCCATTTATTTTTATAATTTACATCGAATTTTGAGTATGTTGTATCTGGGATCTTAAGGTCAAGATGGCATAATAAAATTAAAATAGTCCCAAAATTTAAAAAATTTCAATTTTATCTTTTAAAATTTTACTTTTTCACAGTATTTTCCTTAAAAAAAATAAAATTTGATTATTTTTAATTAGATTGAACTGTTTATATATTTTGAATAAAAATGCAAAATTTATGAGACATTTAATTGATTTAATATTATTTTAATATTAGGTCATGATATTTAAATACCATCTTTTGAGTAATAATTCTATAATTTTTAAAAAATTTATTTATATATATCATTAAATTAAATAATTATTTTTTATATATAATATGGCATGATACTAAGATAAAATTGAACAAAATGTTTCCTTAATTTCTCTCCTCTCTTGCTTTCTCATTTTTTAAATTTTAAACTATAAAATATAAATATCAGTATTTTAAAATTATATTTTAAAAAATTTAAAAATTAATGACTAAGAATAATCTTATAACCAACCCAACCCAATTATTTCTTAATTATGACTAAACGGTATCACTTTTACAACAAACCCGAATCGAGGTTTTTATCAATTTGTAATACCCATATGAATGTGGAGCCCGGATGCAAATTTCCCTAGAAATGAATATATTTCAATAATATTAGAATGCACTATTACACATTTTTATTTATACATTTATGTATTTTTAAACTATCTGTTATAAAAATAATTATTTGTATTTATATATTCATTTGTATTAGCTATATTATATTAATAAAAATATTTTAATTGATTCTTATTGTAGTGATGGAAACAAGCAATAGGCAGTATTTGAAATATTCATAAGATTTTATGATTAATATGAAGTCCTACGCAAGCCACGACGTAATAGATTTGAGTCGATGAAAAAAAAAATTATCAGATTAAGATCGGATTAATCTTGATCTAGATCCGACCCAGATCTATTTGAATCGAATTAAAAATCAAATTAAATCGGGATCGACTTAAATTCGTTTCATGATCTGCTATGGTTTGGATTTTCAAATCAAAATTTTGGCCAATCTGAATTTTTTTTAAAATAATTTAACATTATTTTTTTTTAGGGTCAACAATTAAACCTGCAGTTAACACATTGGAGAGCACATAAAATTGCAGGAATTCTTCTGATATTATCATAGGGAATTCTATTTATTCTAAAAAAAATAATTAGGGCTCAAATATAAAATTAAATTTAATTCTGAAGGGATTAAATTATTAAAATCAATTAAAATTCTTGACCTATAATTCATCCCTAAAGTAGAAATTTAATTTTAAAATAGAAATTATTATAACTTGTAAGAAATCATTTGTTATAGGACTCGTCTCACCCCATTTTTTGTTGATTCACGCACAAGAGTTTTTTTGAGTCGATCAGCTTCAACCCGAATCTGACCCGGTAGTCCACAATTAGGGCGGGTCTGATTTTCAAATTAGTAGTGCAGGTCAAAAAATTATTTTATTTCGTAGTCTAATTAGTTCAGATTTCAGATGAAATTGAATTATAATTTGACTTATTTACAGGCCTAATATTACATATGAACTCATCAATAGAACATATGCCATAATACATATTAAATTGGATTAAAATATATTAGATATAAGTCATATCTACTTGATTTGAGTTATGTTACTTGAAACATAAATAAAGCTCCGATTGTGTTGAAATATATTAACTATGAATCAAATCTAGTAATTTTGAGATCATATATAATTGAAAAGTGAATTTAAATTTATATCTAATGTGTATAGATTTATATTTATTAAATTTAAATTCATACTTATTAAATATAAATTATTTCTATTTAAATAGATAATGATATTATTAGTAGGATTCAAGCAGGATGGTAAAATAAAAAAATACTTCTGGTGTGTTGTGTGACAGAAAAATTTTATTTATATTTTATAAAATTTTAGTAAGACCAGCGATGATATATGGCGCTGAATGTTAACCTGTAAAGAGAAAACATACAAATAAAATAAATATTACAGAAATAAGAATGCTAAAATGAATGTGTGGATATACACGAAAGGATAAAATAATAAATGAGTACATCCGAAAGAAAGTTGATGTTGTACCAATTGAGAATAAATTTAGAGAAAGTCGGGTTAGATGATTTGGATATATAAATCATAGGCCGATTAAAACTCCAGTTAGAAAAATCGAGTTATTGGATCTTGCTCATATATAAAAAGGAAGAGGGAGACCAATGAAAATGTGACAAAAAACTATAAAAAGTAATCTCAGTTACTTAGATTTAAATAAGAATTTGTTAATTGATAGAGTGCGATGAAAACAAAAGATTCAAAATAGTACTAGTTTAAAAATAATAATAATAAATAATTTTTTTTAATCATTGTACACAATTTTTAATGTAAAAAAATATTATTTTACTTCGTATACTCTATAATTTTCAATAAAAATATTTATTTTATTTCACATCTTAGATTAAAATATTCGAATCAAGTATTTTGATCTAAGATAATGTGAAATAAAATTAATATTTTTATTAAAAATTATTTAATATATGAAATAAAATAATATTTTTTATATTAGAATTTATGTAGAATAATTAAAAAAATTATTTAATATTATTATTATTTAAATTAATATTATTTTGATCATAATTTAGTCTTGTGTTAAATAGGATCTCAGCGAGATTAAAATTTGGTTGTTGTTATTGTTGTTGTTGGTCACAAAGAAAAAGGCCAAACTCACGGATCAAACAGAATTTACCGTAATTGGGCATCATGTTTCTTAGGTGGGCCCAACTCGTTATTCATCCGTGAGTTCAGGGAGCAGGGTCTAGTTGAGCGGTCCCTCCAGCCTGAGCTTTTTTAAATAAACAAATAAAAAAAATACTTATTCAATCAAATCATTCATTTTTTTTTCGAAAATTGGAGGATTGGTTGGATTTGGGCGAGCAATTCAAGCGCAACTCAAAATTATAATTTTTTTTTTATTTTAAATCGAATTTGTTTCAAATTTACTACAATTTTTTTAATTTTGAGTTAATTTTTAAATTAAATTGAGTGTAATTATAAGTTATATTTTTGAATAAAAATATCAATTATTTATGTTAAATATATTGAAATATAATATTATAAATTCACTTTTAATTTCTGCGAATATATTTCTAATATTATCTCAATTATATTTTAAAAAATTATGCAATATGTATATATAAAAATATTTTAATTATACTTTAAAATTTTTAAATATGTATGCTAATGCATATCAAGTTGATTACGAATTGAATCGATTTTATTTAGAGTGAGCTAAATTCAAATCAGAAGAAAATCAAACTTATTTTAAATAAAACAAAATATGAGCAACCTAAAATTGCTATCCCTAGGTGGGATAACACTCGAACTATATTTGATGCATCAAATTCTATAACTTGGTCTCAATTAATACTCCGTGAGTATTTTAGGACCGTCTAAGCAGATATAAAATAAAGTTACAATGTAGATGTCTAAAAGGAGCAATTATTCGGTTCGGTTGGTCGAACCATTTGGCCGAACAATAGGGAGCCGCCACGTCAATACCGAGTACAGCCCACTGTTGATATAGTGCCTAACTATTGGCCAATCAAACCATATAGAACTTCATCTGAAAGCTGCAACTAACATATAACGCTATAGTGGCCATAAAAGGCATTTTAACTGATGTATATCAAACGACAAATAATGTAAGCAAACCTTGCAAGCACAAAAATAGAATATGCAAAATCTCAATGAAAATAAAAGAGATCAAATCCTCATAAAAATTTATGAGTTTTACACCACTCAAATATTTTATTTGCATACTATTCAATTTTTTAAAAATTTATGTTTCACTCAAAAAATTTTTATCCATAAATGAATGACCTAAAATTGAAGTTTTTACTTTTATGTTACTAATCTAAATTTAATTATATGCACAAATTTTCTCAACAATGCTATAAGGCTTGTTTGACACTTAGCTGAATCAAGATAAAAATTTCATAAAAAGAAAATTTTATTTTTATTTCATCCCATGCATTGAAATTTATGTGAATGAACATGGAAAGACCTAATTATAATAAACTAGAATTTAATTACAGTAAGAAATAATATGTCATCTAAAAAAATAAATCTAAAAACTTTTAGGACTTTCAGATAATATTTTTATCCAATAAATAAATACATTGTTCATAGAATAATGCTCTCATTTATTTGGACAAAAATGTCTAAAAATTTTAAAATATTTTTCGATCATTTTGTCCGGTTATGTAGCACAGTTCTTACAATAAATCTCAGGTACCTAATTGAAATGACTTATAAATTTGAGGGTTCAAATTGTAATGTACGTTTTGATCCGAATGTAATTTGACCAAAGAGACATATGGCTACTCATGTGAACTCAAAACTATTAAATTCCTCACCCTTCATTTTTTTACTGCTGTTTTTCTGTGATTTCTTGTCTCTTCGCCGTCTACTCTCTCTCCTCTTCTCCCCGTTTTCACCACTTGTTTTGTTGGGTTTGGTGGCTTCTGCTCGTCCTCTTTCTCACGATCTCACCAGCCATCCGACTCTTCTCTCCTCTCCCTGCCTGTCATCTCGCTCTTGCTCAGCGGTGGAGCTCAAGAAGGTTTGAATTCATGTCCCAAACTCTCTTAGACTTGCTCTTCTTTAATTTTTTTTTTTTAAATTTGGGGAAAGATCCGCAGATCTCGTCGATAATGTCTCTTTGCATCTTCTCTTTCGCTTTTGTTCATAAACTGGGCCGTGAAATCTTCTTAGCCAAGCGAAAAATCTCTCCCGGATCTTTGCCCGCGGATCAGAATAGAAATCTTTTGCTTTATTTTCCTCCTTTTAATCCGCTTCTTATCTGAAAACTGCTGCATTTTTCCCATTTGGGTTTGAATTTTGTGAAGCAACTCTGCTTCTTCGTCCTATTCATCCGACCTTTTTTTTTTTTTTTCATCTTGCTTATTTCAATCCGCTAACCGATTTCTGTGCTTGGAATGGGGATTTAGCTGAAGATTCGATCTCCTCGGTCCTCCGGGTATGGGAGATTTGGCCGAGCTCCGGGAATGGGAGGAGCTGATCCCGGACGCCCTAGGCTTGATCTTTCGTAATCTTCCTCTCCAGGAGATCCTCACCGTCGTTCCTAGGGTTTGCAAGTCGTGGAATCGCGCAGTCGCCGGCCCCTACTGCTGGCAAGAGATCGATCTCGAGGAATGGAGCCAGAGGGTCATGCCGGAGCAGCTCGAGCGCATGCTCCAGCTTCTCGTTCACAGGAGCTGCGGTTCTTTCCGCCGGCTGGCCGTCTCCGGCCTGCCAAGTGATACCCTCTTCTCCTTCATTGCTGAGCAGTAAGTGAAGATTTCAGTCCGAATTCTTATCCTTTTTTTTGGCCTGTCCTCCTCCGATTCTCACTGATTTCCATTGATTTGGTTGTTCAAAGCTTGATTTTTGCTTTCTTCTTTTCTTCGGCTTGTCCTGATGGGATTTTCACTTACTTTTTATTGAATTGGTTCTCCAAAGCTTGATGTTTGCATTTCATGCCCGTTGGTCTTGAGTTCAGCATGAGTGTATTTATGCATTTTCAATTAGCGAAATTTCATGTTAAACCTTAGTGTTTTTCCCTAAAAAATTTCCACTCTTGTTGAATGGTATCTTCTCAACCTTGAATTTGCTACGCTGATTCTGTTATCAAGTTGTTTCTAATCAAGAAAGTTTTAAAATTGAATCTCAGATTATGTGTTCGTTCTTGCGTTTTCTAACAATTCCTTTGTTCTTATTAGAGCTTGTTTGGTGCGTGGGAGATCCTTATACCTTTTTCAATCTTCATTTTTTATTTCTTTCGCAGATCTGAATTGTGGACTTTATGATAGTTTAAAAGCATGTTCTAATCACAAAAGATTTGAACTTGAATCTCAGATTCTGTCTTTGTTCTTGTGCTTTCTAAGTGCTGGTTCCCTTCAATCCCTCGAGCTTCCACGGGGCGAAATGAGTGACTCAATTGTGGAGCAGGTTGCAGGAAGGCTCTCCAACATCACCTTCTTGGATATCAGCTCCTGCAAGAAGATCGGAGCTCGCGCCATCAAGGCCATCGGCAATCACTGCAAATCCCTTGTCGCCCTCCGGCGAGCAATGCACCCACTCGAGGTTGCCGGCAAGCTTTCCCATGATGCTGAGGCCTTTGCCATTGCCCTCACGATGCCCAAACTTCGCCACCTCGAGTTAGCTTATGTCCTCCTGACAACCCAAGGAGTTCTTGAAATCCTTTCCCACTGCCCAGACCTTCAGTTTCTCGACATCCGGGGATGCTGGGATGTGAAGCTTGATGACAAGTTCGTGAAGGATAAACACAGCCATGTAAAGATTCTCGGCCCTGAGATCGTCGACTCTTATGAGAGGAGCTTCTGGGACGAATGCTCTGATTACTCTGATACATCTGAGTATTCATGGGAGTTCATGGATGATGGAGTTGAGGTATATGAAGAAGACACGAGCGACGATGAAAGCGTTTGGGAGGATGATGAAGATGGTGAGGAACAACAAAGCTCGGAGAGGCTGCAAGTGAGATTCTATGGAGGTGGATTCAATGAAGCTTTTGCTGGGTTTGAGTGGCCTCCTTCTCCATGAGATCACTGAGATTTTAGTGATGGGTATATATATATATATTAAGTACTTTCTTGTAGCATTATGTTGTTCGGATCTAAGTTTTTATATAATGTGTTCATTGGAGCAAGTTATTGTTTTCATGGTATGTAATTTTACTTCTCAGTAGTGGTGGCAATTATGTTCAAAGCTCGAAATTGGCTTGGTGTTTGTCGAAATTTTAGTATATCTGAAATCTAGTAAAGTTCTTGGTGACTTTTAGCTGCTCAACTAGAAATCGACTAGGTATTTGTGCATCGAAATTGCCGAGTTGCCTTGAATCATAACTCGATCTCAGTCAATTACCCTATCAGAAGTCCTAAATCAAGTAGGGGTGTTTTTGAGGATTTTGTATCTGTATCTATATCAAAATAGTGAATAAAATGTGGTTGCTTGAGCTCTGCTGGACAAGTTCTTCTATAGCCTTCTTTTCTTCTGTCACTATGCATTATGATTTGTTCTTTGATGTGAAATTATATTTATTGCTGTTCTAAAAGAAAGAAATTACTGGGTTTGGATAAAGTAATGGGTCTTGAATTACTTCATGTTCGGTGCAGTTGCGGGATCCAGCTCCAGCAAGCGGGAAGAGAAACGATGTCGTTTCTATATTTATTGTTTTTGTGCCATATACCAGCATTTTGTTCATACATATCATCGTATTTGTGCTACCTAGGGCTTAAAATATACTATGTAGGGGGTACTTCACTATTATGTAGTAGTGTCGTGTCAATTCATTTTGTGTCTGCTCGAGTTCAAACGGTTTTGAGTCAGTGAACCAGTTTACGTTCGAATCGAGTTTGAGCTGGCAGCAATTAACTCGCTTGAACCCTATTCGAGGAGGATGTTTATGTTCTCTCTAATTTTTTCTTTAGTTTTTACTAAATGAAACACATGATTTCAACACCATGAAATTTCTGACTTTTTACTGTCTCTTCTTCACTGGTCCAATGGCTTGCACATCTTTATTGCTCAGAGTAGACAAACATTCGACATCTTGCATCAAAAGTCAAAATGCCTTAAAGCCTCATGTTTCAAATGTCAAAAAGCACTTCCTATAGGTGTTGAACTAAAGAAAATAATGCATCAAACTGCCCCTTTCACACTACCTTGATTCATTAATAGAAAGTCGAGTTGAGGGGAGATGAATTTAATTCAATTACGAAGTTTTTGATTGAGTCGTATAGAAGAGTGATGCGTGTATATTGTGCATTCTCTATCTAGCATGACTAATATGACATCATAAATTTGCATTGCATATAATCGATATACGTATCTTATATATGATTATTTTTTTATTGGTAAAAAATTAATAATGCTTAGAAGACATAAACATATATAAAAATATATTTGATTGAATCAATTTTATTGTAGGTGATTGTGTTTTTAAGATTAAGCTACGTTGACTAATTTTGAAGCTAAATTTTCTTTTTTTTTATATGGGACCAACTTGTAGGACTCTAATTTGGTCATCATAATTGAATATTTGTAACGATTATTATTTGCTGTTTGTTTAAAATTAAAAATCAATCTCGTTTAATTATATCACACATAAAATTTAATATTAAAAATTAACTTTATTTCACATTCTATACACATTACTAAAATAATAACTAACTTATATCACATTCTTTTTTTTTAACTTATATCACATTCTTCATATATCTCAATATAATAACTAACTTTATTTCATATTATTCATGATTTTTAATAACAAAAATATCTCTATTCAAATTTAAGGGGTATTTGATTCGTTATTATCTTAGTGTTATATTATTTAATCTAGATATTATGACATCTAGATGTCATATTTTGATTAATAATTTTATAGTTTAATAAAAGATTTTTTATAAATATCATTAAATCAAATAATTATTTTCTTTAGATAACATAATATAATATCAAGATAACATTAAACCAAACGTTCTTTTAATTTTAACCTTATTAAATTTAATCTTACAAATAAACAGATTCCCAGAATAATTAAAATTTTTGAATGTGTTTTTACGTGGAAACAAACACTGAAAATTTGTAAGTTAAGACTTATGTTGCATTTATCTGATAATAATTTTACTTTTAATTTGATTGAAATAAATGTTAGTAGTCAAAAAAAACAAATTTAGCTTCTTTTTTTTTTTTGATGAAAAAAAAAATTAGCTTCTTGAAAAGGGTGATGGGTTCCAAACTTATGAAATCCATTATATCTTGCTCAGGAAAATTAACTATAAAACCCCATTTATTTATCCGTTTAAAATTAATTTAGTTTAATTTTAATCAAATATATCACACCACATATAAAATTTAATATTAAAAATTAATTTTATTTCACATCTTACACACATTACTAAAATAATAACTAATTTTATATCACATCTTTCACACATCCCAACATAATAATTAATTTTACTTCACATCATAAATAATTTTTAATAAAAAATTATTTCTATTTAAAATTAATTTTAATTTTATTAAATTTAACTTTATAAGACCCAATGTTTTTTAAAAGCAAAGTGATCATTTTTTATAAGTATATATTCCTCAATAAAATTTGTGCCAGATAAAGTAGAATATTTATTTAAATTAATAATATCATTACTTTTTCTGTTAGTGTGGAGTTTTCTGAGGACTTTTGAGCAAAGTCTCCAGTTAATTAAATATACTTATTAAGAAATTTGCCACTCAATTGAATGCTGACCGTAAATAGAATTAGCTTTTGAATTTTAAGATAAATTTTTATTCCATTTAATTTAAATTTTTTAATTTGAAATTTATTTTTGTGCTTAATGGAGCTAAGGTTACTAGTCTTCTTTATGTTAAATTATACATTATAATTTTGATATTATTTTTAAGAAAATTATGATATTTTTAAGATATAAGATAAATTGCATTTAACTGCCAATTTTTAAAGTTTTAAGTTTCATTTATTTTGAAATTAAAAATTAATTTAATTTAATTTTAATCTGACATATCATCTTACACATAAAATTTAATATTAAAAATAAATTTTATTTTACATACTATACATATTACTAAAATAATAATTAATTTATATCACATTTCTTATATATCTTAATATAATAACTAATTTTATATTACATTTCTTATATATTCTAACATAATAATTAATTTTATTTTATATTATTTATAATTTTTAATAAAAAAAATATTTTTATTTAATTTTAATTTTAATTTTATATTTGAAATACGGTCATAATTCAGACCTGTGATCCGCTTAAATAACTATTTTTAAAAATTCTATTAAAAAAAATAATCCTAGATAATGTGTTAAAATAATATATATGCACAAATTGTCAAAGTTAGATGAGACTGCTTGGTTTGACTGATCTGACTGTGCACTCGTATGTCGCTAAGTTAATTTCGATAGCAAAATTAAATTATATATTAAATTAAATGAAATCATAAAATTTATTTTAATTATGTGATAGTTATTTTTAATGATAAAAATAAATTAATATGATAAATAAGTTTATCATTTTGAATAGTATATGTATTTTCAATAAATTTTATTATCTTTTTGAATTTTAAAGTAATATCAAAATATTACTTTGATTGTTTCGATAATTAAATCAATTTATCATAAGATATATTTTTATTGTAACATATATATTTTATATTTAGTTGACTTGATCTATTTAATGTGAGGACTAAAATTAGGATTAAAGTGGTACTAATTTAAAAAATAATAATAATAATAAATAAATTTTTTTAATTATTCTACGTAAATTTTAGTATAAAAAATATTATTTTACTTCACATACTAAATAATTTTTAATAAAAATATCAACTTTATTTCACATCGTAGATCAGATTACTTGAATCAAGTATTCTGATCTAGGATGTAAAGTAAAATTGATATTTTTATTAAAAATTATTAAAAATATGAAGTAAAATAATATTTTTTTTATATTAAAATTTACGTAGAATGATTAAAAAAAATTATCTATTATTATTATTATTATTATTTTTTAAATTAGTACTATTTTGATCTTGATTTTTGTCCTCGCACAGGGCTTTAGTTATCAATTATATATAATTTATAGAAATGTATCACAGCTTAAGTATTTACTAATTCAATTAAAAAATATTATGTTTTTATAAGATTTTGATCACGTTAAAAATAAAAATAATTATTTCATTTTTTTGAAAGCAAGCTATTTCATTTTAATTGTAATAAGTTAATGTTGAACACATACTAAATAGCTGTCAATATAAAAAATTAATTTTATTTTTTATTTTATATATTTTTAATATAATTATTAATTTTATTTATATCATATATAATTGAAATATAACTAATTAAATTTATAATTTTCATGCATATAAAATTCAAAATCTGGCATGGCCAAAATTATGTTATCTATATTATATATAAAAGCCAAATTTTGAGCTGCTAAAAAATTTTTATTTTTTTACTGATGATAAATCGTAACCGTTCGTTATACTATGCCTCGCGCCACGCCGTCGTTTCAATTTTGCGTGTTGAAATCAGAACAGCCGCCGCCCTCCGCTGCGCCGCAACTTACCTCGAGATGACCGAAGATTTCACCGCGACAGCA